>PVJH01004558.1:0-123684 GCA_004026705.1 Nesogale talazaci
GAACTACTTCTGTCCATTCTAACAAAGGTGATCCAAGAGAGTGCAGCTATGATTGCCAATATCACTAACATCATGTGCAGGAATGATTTTGCTGAAGAGAATTAAAAAAATAGTTGCAGCAATATACAAAGAGGGAGGTGGCAGAAATTCAGGCTGGGTTCAGAGGAGGCCATAGAGCAAAGGATATCGTTATCAATGTCACATAGATCTTGGCTGAAATCAAAGAATTTCTAAAAGATGTTTACCAGTGATCATGTAAAGGCATTCAACTAGATGGATGGTGATAAATCACCAATGCTATTACTGTTTAAAGAATGGGAATCCCACAATACTTTGTGTGATCATGCAGAAGCTGTAGTGTGTGGTTTAAAATTGGGAAAGGTGTGGACTAGGGTTCTACCCTTTCACCATTCTGTATTCTGAGAAGCTAGACTATATGAAGATGAATGCAACATTAGGATTGGAAGGAGACTTATTAATAATTGGTGATATGCAGATGATGCAACCTTGCTTGTTAAAAGTGAAGAGGATTCGAAGCACTGCTTCCTTCTATCTGGACTGCCGTTAAACATAAAAAACCCAAAAGTCCTCACCACTGAACCAATAGGCAGCAGTGTGATAAACAGAAAAGATCAACATTGTCAAGGATTTTATCTTGCTTGGATCAACAATTAATTTTCAAAGAAGTACCAGTGAAGAAATCAAGGATATGCATTGGGAAAATCCACTGAAAAATACCATTGAAAAGTATGAAACAGAAAATATGACATTTTGAGGACCGAGGTGCCCCTGACCCAAGCTATGTTATTTTCAATTGCCTCATGTGCATGTAAAACGTAGGCAATAAAAAAGGAAAATATGAAAAAGAATGGATGTATTTGAATTATGATGATGAATCTATAATATACAGTGGCCTGCCAGAAAAATGAACAAATCTGTCTTGGAATAAATATGTCTTTCAGCCAGAATGCTCTTTCAGAAGAAGGGCTAGAGAGACTTTCTCTCAGTTACTGTGGGCATGCTACCATGTAGATCAGAAAGCAAGAAGACCTTCACTGGAATGGATTGACAGAGTGACTGCAACAATGGACTCAAACATCATAATGATTGTGATGCTGACACCATCCTGGGGAAGATGAAATTTTTTGGTATGTAAGGTCACTATAAGGTGGAGCAAGTGCAACGGGATCTAATAATCACCAGAGATACAAATGTTTTCTATAAGGCATATTTTTGAAAAGAAGTTTTGAAGCATTTTATTCTGCTGCTTGCAAAAGGCTATTAAATATGAAGGATCTTCTAGGTCAGATAGTTGTTGATGCTGAAATATCTAAGTTTAACAATTTGGTAGATCAATGACAAATTCAACTGTGTTTCTGTTGGCTTGTTTACCACAGGATTTATGGGGTTTATAAAACAACTAGACTAGTACATTTGATTTAAAAACTATTTATGATATGGAAAATCATCTAGTAAAACTATCATATAATTCCCACTGAGAATTCAACAGACATCATAAAAGTTATATGTAATCTAGAATGCTCACAGTTGTCCAATTTATTTCCATACCTTTCAGTTGTCCATTCAATAAAATTATAGAATAACAGAAAGATCATGGAGAATTTTCATCATTCTTTCTTTTTAACAAGATACATACTTCATACCTAAAGATATTATGGATTGGTATGTCATACACTGGAACTGTCTTGCCATACAGTTTTCTAGGATGTCCAAAATATCCCTAAATGTTTAAATGTAGTAGTTTTAATATAAGTTTTAATTCTATAATTTAAACATTAATAGCAACTTTATAGCAACAGATGGCTATTTCCAGAGAAGGCTGTTCAATTTCTGGAAACTGGTGAAGAAATAAGTGAACCAAGTTTCTCTGAGAGTGAAAATATTTTCATAAGATGCCTGGTAGAAAGATAATTTTGTTGTTCCTCTCAAGAGTGAAAGCTGAATTGCATGTAATAGTTTAGGAATGATTTGGTCATCTGACCCAATCTAGATTGAAGTCTTCAGAACAAGAATTCTTCCCCCCAAAACTTACTGTGCCAAGTAGAAAATGCATGAAATATTAGAAATGAGCAATATAATGGAGACCACAGTTGCATCTTTGCTTTTGAAATTATCAGAATGCTTCCATTTTGAGTAGTGAACATAGTCTCCATATGTGGATTAACTTAATGTATTTGCATCATGATCATCAAGGGAAGTTAGAAAGAAAATAAATCTTTACCTTGACCATCTTCTGTTACAGAGGAAAGGCATCATAATAATTTGGTGACAACATTATGGTGAGTAATTTCGTTGGCAAATTTAGCTCCAAATTATTTTGCTCCTCTATCAATTTCCACTACAAAATGAGAGACTAAGATTATGGAAACAAATCTGTGCTAAAGCAAATGATTGTCCTTGTACTATATTAACAAACATTTAAAGTAGGCCTATAGAATTCTGCACAATATAATTATAATAACTCTATCATTATAATAATTTACATCTGTTTCAGATGGCAATTCTATGGTGATGACATTCAACTTTAAACAAATGTTGATTTTAAAAGCTAGTCATTTGACATTTTGACAAAATATGTATTCAGGCACCTTAGGCAAAATATCAACTCTTGAAGGCATGGTGGAGGGTTAGGCAGAAGACTTAGTCACTCAGGCAGAAAGAAAATGTCAAGGACATAATCATTAAAAATGATTATGTAGTCCACAGTCAGCTAGCATCCAGGCTTACAAGATAATAAGCAATTAAATCATACCCAAACCCCAAACCAAACTAACAGTCATTGAATCAATAATGACTCACACCCGCGAGTTTCTGACGCACTGTTGACTGAGATGGAAAACCCAATCTTTCTCCCGCCGAGCTGCTTCTGGTTTCAAACCGCCAGCCTTGCAAACTGCAGCCCAACTACTAAGCCACCAGGGACCCTAAACCATTTTAAAGGAGTTCTTGAATGAATCCTTTCATGAGCTGTAAGAGTATCAAGAAAGAATCAATGATCTATTGATGTGTAACGGTGTTAGTCTGGGCAGCCTAGAGAAACAAATCCATAGACATTCACCTGTGTGTAAGAAAGAGGTTTATATGCAAGAGCAATTGAATATTGAGAGAACATTCCAACTCATTCCAGATCAAGTCAAATAATAACCCCTATATCCAATACCAATCTATAAAAACCTCTTCAGACTCATGAAACACATGCAGTGATGTTGAGTACCGCGCGGTCACAGGCCAGTGGGTGGGAAGTCTTGTGGATCAATTGGCATTGTAAGCATCTCATTGCTGACAGGGCTTCTCCAGCTCCCAGAACTGC
Organism: Nesogale talazaci; assembly: GCA_004026705.1. NCBI lineage: Eukaryota > Metazoa > Chordata > Mammalia > Afrosoricida > Tenrecidae > Nesogale > Nesogale talazaci. The sequence goes on from PVJH01004558.1 coordinate 3,332, forward strand.
ATCAGGGTAGGTCCATGTGGCTTCTCCCCAGTTAGGATTTGCAATGTTTAAGCCAAGCAAGGGTTTGTCTACTCTCCAAGGAGGAAATACAGGAGTTTCTAGAATTCTCAGGAGACTGTCATGCCTACACAGAGACCTCATGGGTTATATCCTGACTGACAGGTTAGACTCTACCCCTACATTCTTAATCCTCAAATTGGCACCAGTTTATGTAACTACCACAGTAACCAAGGACAGCAAAACAAAACGATTGACAATACCAGTCATTTTATTGGCAGAACTCAATATTCTATGTCCCAGCAAGTTTGGGTGGGTTTGTTAGATGGTTCTGCTTTTCATAGCTGACTGGCTGTGGCCTGGGACACTTTAGCCCTCTTCTGTGTGTTCTCTCCTCCTCTGACCATCTAGATTATGCTTGTTCAGATGTAAACTAGGCAGAGTTCCAAGAGAAAGCATGGGAATTCAGGCATATCTTCTTTTACTGCGTTTTGTTTCATTTCACTTTACATGTATTGTATTTTTAAATTGGGGATTGATTTGTTTAGTTTTAACAAATGAAAGCTTTGTGCCAACCCTGTTTAAGGCAAGTCTTTTGGGGTCATTTTTTTTTCTGAACAGCGTGTGTTCACTTCATGCCTCTGTGTCACATTTTGGTAAATCTCACAATATTTAAAATTTTTCATACTGCTATTGAACATTTTATAGATGATAGTATCATGTATACATAGCTTTTATAGGCATTAGAGAACCAAACAATTATGTGACTTGCTTTATTGTTATATTCCCTTTATTGCAGGGGTCTAGAACTGTACCTGCAATTTTGTGAAGATAGACCCATAGGAAAAATCTCCTGAGGTCAAAGCTCAGAAATGCTATGAGGTCACTTTGCATTCTCCCAGTCAAAAAAATTGTAGAATAAACCCAGAGCAAGGAATAGAGTACATTCCTCTTCCTGATGTCAGGGGTGACAAAGTCACATTGAAAGCCACGACTGGTGAAGGACTGTGGACAGGTTCATTGGGTTCGAACATGGGGAATGTTCAGGAACAGGAATGGCCAGGAAGTTCTCTGTAAGACTTCAGAATTTAAATTGAGTCCTTTACAGGGTAGCTAAAATACATTCATGAAAGCCATTTATTGTGAGTGGGAAATTACTTCAAAATCATCACGTAGTTGATGGTCTCAATTGTGAAATCATTTTACTCATGCTTTTGAAGTTTATCTCTGGTAATTAGCTTATTTGGACACCACCAGTGATCTGCTTAGCATATTTTGCTATACTTATTCTCTCTAGGAGGAAATACAACACAGTGCAGTGCTTCTCAAAGTTTGCATAGAATGACTTTGAGAGGCTGTTAACAATGTCAGTTCCTGGAGTACAACCTAGATCTGTTAAGATTTCAAGTTCCAAGGAATAGAAACTGAGCCTCAATGAGTTAGAATAGTACGTAGCTTACAGAACCACCAGAAGTAATGGAAAATCCAAAGGCTAGGAAGGGCCTGATGAGGATCCTGCTGTTGCCACTGCTGAGAGCTGTAGACACTGATCCTTCGTCTCCCTCTATCACAGCTGCTGTGGATATTAGTTATTATTACTGTGGCCAGCCAATGGCTCAAAGATGAGCTTTCCATGACCCCAACTTCTTTATGTCATTGCTCCAGAAGCAACATCTTAAGAAACCATCTGATTGGTGGGTGGAGTCTTACTTTCAAAGGAAGATTAGAAAATGAGTATCTGCTCTATTTCTTCCCAAATCCATTTATTCTGGAATTCTTCCACATCAAAGGAGGATTTTGTCCTAAACATAAGATTTTAAAAAACTGAGTTATGCACACTCTACACTTGGAATGGCTCTTCATTGGAAAATACACCAATACCTTTCTCCCCTCAGCTCTCACCATCACGTGTCAGCAAAGATTGTTATACTGTTGGGCATATGGCTCTATTCAAGGATATTTTTTCCAGTCATGGAAGCACTTTGTCTGTGTAATGGAAAACAAGAAGTGCTATAGATGATGCCCTCAGATGTGTCTCAACTTTTAAACCTAATTCTTTTCTTTTTGGTTCATGGACTAGTTTTCTCTCCTCTAAGTTATATTCATGGCAAAAGTAGATAAACTTTTATTTCTAAATAACTTTATGTGATAAATAGTTGTGAAGCAACTAACATAATCACATTCCAATTTCAAGGACTAGATAATGACTTGTTGGGTTTTTTCCTTTTTATTATAGCAGCATGTCCCCTTTGTTTCCTTCTGTGAATGTTTCTGTCTCTGGAAATTCTTTGCATGGAATTGGCCAGCTATATTGCTGTTTTGACTGACAATTTTATTTCCTTTTTTTAAAAAAATTAAAGGAATTAATGCTAAATAGAATACTTATCAAAAGCATGAACCTTTGCTTTAAAGGATAAAATGCTTGCATTATAGCTATCAAAAAAAAAAAAAAAGAAATGCACTTGTAACTAAATGCTAACAGCTTGTCTTTATAAATGGAATTGTATAACAGTCTTTGCAAGGGGAAAGCAGAAGATACAGAATGAAATTCACAGTGGTTAAACCACAGTGATTTGCAGAGTAATGTATTAAGAGAAAAAATACTTTATAAAATCAAATTAAAATGAAGCAAGAGCTAAATAATGGAAAGTCCACTATGAAATGAAATAACAAATTTAGGATCTAACCTGAGAGTATCAGTAGACTATGTTTAGGGTTGTTCTTTTGTCCATCAAGAGAGTAGGTAAAGTGAATTAATACTTTCATCAGGGATGAATGACTATGCTATTTTGTTTAGTTGTTTTGATTAGATTGATTTTTACTTCATCTTTTAAATCAAATATGTAGAAATTTTTATCCATTTAAATTGTGTCTTGGTCTGCAGGCAGGGTTTTCACAGATCTTACAGTATTGTGAAAACATATATTCCCACTATTTTTTGGGTTTATCACCAGTAACACGATTTCTTAGAATTTTGGCATTTGTATTTAAAATGATCACGTGCATGAGAAGACTGAAAACTTTGGTGGAAAGTTCTATTACCTTTTAATTCCATTTCACCATGAACTTGGTGAATCTCGTTTATCTGTATTGGAAGAAATACAGCCAGGATATTCCTTAGAAGCAAGAATGGCAAGACTTCCCCTCACACACTTTGGGCATGTTATCAGAGGGAGTTGTCCCTGGAAAGTGACAGCATGCTTTGTAAAATAGAGGACCAGTGTAAAAAAAAAAGGAAAACCTCCATGAGATGGATTGACACCATGGCTTCAATAATGGACTCAAACATATTAATAATTGTGAAGGTGGTTCACAGCTGAGAAGTGTTTTATTCTTTTGTTACTGTAAGCTGGAATCAAATTGGAGTCATTAACAACAACAAGCCAATGATTTAATGATTGCCGGACATACCAGATTATCTTTTGCAGCTAGCACCATACTACAATACACTATTTGCATCTACTATCATATCCACTTCTCTGTACTTTTCTCTTACTCTGGTCGCTGGTGTGTTGCTGTGATGCTGAAAGTTATGTCTCTGGCATTTCAAATGCCAGGATCACCCAAAGAGAAGCGATTGCAGTGGAGCTGCCCACTTTGGAGGAAGTAACTGCTGAAAACATTCTACACAGCTTGAAAACATTGTCGGATGTTGAAGACATAATGGATAGAAGCAGGACATTGTCAGAGATAATACCAGAAAACGGGCCCCTTAGGTAAGGAGGCCCAAGAAATGTGACTGATGAGGAACTGCTTTCTCAAAGTCAAGTGGATCAAGGTGAAGGTACTGAAGTCATGCCTGGGAGTGGAATCTTCAGGATCTTAATGGGTTAATTGGACGCAACTCAAGCTAAGAAGAAACACCTGCAAAAAAGCTACTAATAATAAATGTACAAAATATGAATCAAGGGAAATTAGAAGTCTTCAAAAATGAAATGGACTACATGAAGATCTATATCCTACATATTAGTGAGCTGAAATGCACTCTTATTAGCCATTTTGAATCAAAAAATTAAATAATTTACTATGCTTGGAATGAATTACTCAAGATGAATGGTGTCTTATTGTAAAAAACAGACATTTCAGAACTAATCTTGAAGTACAATGTTCACTGTGATAGGATCACATATATATCTCTCTTTAAGAAAACCCAGTCCATAAAACTATTATTCAAATTTACGCACTTACAGCAAAAGATAGTGATGAAGAAATGGAAGAATTTGACCATTATCTTCACTCAGAAATTGATTGAACATGCAATCAAGATGTATTGATAACTATTGGTGATTGGAATGAAAAAATGGAAACAAAGAGGATGGAATCATAGTTGAAAATGTACTGGTGATAGAAATGAAGCTGGAGAACCCATGATAGAATTTTATACCTATAAACTGATGATCTTCCTGCCATCTGCATCATTTCGTGTGACTGCATGAGTCTGAAGAAGGACCTACGGGCTTGACTTAGACTGGTCTTGGATGTTTTCTTGATATACAATCACCTGTTGATATAAAGCTCTTTATTACACATATGTGAGTGCCATTGTATGTATTTCTCTAGCCAACTCAGACTAGCACAGTGAGTTTGGAGTTTTTATTTTGTCTCTCCTATTGGACTTTCTTTGACTTGGTCTATTGTCATTCCTGTGATCTTTTGAATACTGTTGGCTTAATAAATATTTTTTCAGATCCCTTGATTTTTAGCTTATTTATGTCTTTGTATCTAATGTGTGACTCTTGTAGGTAACATATTGATGGATTTTTTTAATCCATGCTACCACATTCTGTCTATTGACTGGTGGATGTAAACCATTTATATTTGGTGATTATCTATATCAGGGGTGAGGAAAATTTTACCTCCCAAGAGCCATTGGATATTTATAACACCATTCAAGGGTCAGACAAAATTAACATCTTAAAAGTTAGCCTGCTAAATTGAGTCAAACATTTAATTAGCTCCTCTCTATCTAATGTGATAGTTTGATCTGCTTCTCTTGGTGAAACATATGATATTAGCTGTTATTTATGATTCTGTGAGACTTGTATGGCCCATGGGGCAATATTTTCCACTCCTTATCTACATGTAAGGGTTTCCTGCTGCCATTTTGTTCTCTCTTTGGTAGGGTTGCTTATGTCATTGCTGCACTTAATTTTATGACATAGTGAGCTCTTTTTAATTATGAATTTTCTTTTCATAAGTGTCATGGTTGTTGATTTTGTTTACTAAGTAGCTTTGATTTCCTTCTCTATTTCTATTAGAATTATTAATTTTAGTTATGGTTACTCTGAAAATTGTCTTTATGTTCCTAAGTTTATACACTCTGTTATAACTTATTATCACCCTGATATCATCTCTATATGGAAGTGCTATAATTATACCATTTAATATACTCTTTGTTTCATAGTTGTTATCATTTACAGATTAATATCTCTCATTCTAGTTTTTTTTGTATTTTGTAGCTTTATTTCGTTTGGGGAAATTATTTATCTTGGTTGATATGTATGTGATGTTGTCATATATCATAATCTTAGGTTATTGGTTCTATCCCAAATGACTTCCTTTATTATTTCTCTTAAAGTTCATTTGGTTTTATAAATTTCTTTCATTTCTGTTTTCCTGATACTGTCCAACCTTCATTATTGTATTTGATAGACAGTATTTTTTATTAGAAATTCTTTTCTTTCATAGTTTTCTTGTTTCTTTTTTTTGGGGGGGGCATCACTGCCCTCTGGTGGTTGTGGGGGCTACCCAGCCTTGCTCCTGGAGAGCTGCTGCTGAATTTGAACCGCCAAGCCAGTGGGCCGCTGTCCTGCACTCAATCACTACGCCACCGGGGCTCAGCCCCCGTAGTTTTCTTTAGATTTTTACCCACATGCTTCCTGTACTTGGCCTAATTGATGCCACTTTGCAGGTAATATTTTGTGTAGTTATGCTCTCAAAATTCTTTCTGTGTCTTTTGTTTTGGAAATTTTTATTATGGTATGTCATAGTGATTTTCTCTTGAAACCTATCCTGTATGTGGTTCATTGAGAATCTTGAACAGAAATCTTTTCACATTTCATAACACTTGGGAAATTGCCTTCCAATAAATATTATTTTTTTCTATATTTGTCTTCCTTTTCTGGAATTCATATTAGGCGTACATCATTCTTCTTTATAGTATGATATATAACATAATTTTTGGTCCTGATTTTCCCTCAAACAGATTAGTAGCATAGTGTTTGTTCTACTTGTATTGTTTTCTTCCACTAAAAAATTATTTTTATATCCCTACAATGATGTTCCCATTTCGGATATTTTATTGTTTTTCTCCTGAGATTATAGTGGCATTTCTCCCTAAATTTCACTTTATTTATTTTTTATGAAAACATACACAGCAGGATAAATTTCAAGTCAGTGATTTCTACGTGTATAGTTTAATTGCATTGATTCCTTTCTTTAAGTTGTGTAGTGGTTCTATTTTCCAAACTAGTTCTCCACCATTAAGCTGTTCATCTTTCAAGTGGCTATTATGAATCACATTTTCCTTTGAACGACCTAATATAAAACCTGTCTCTGATTCTCATCTTACTCTTTATCTGCAAGTAACATTATTTGTCTATCCAGTTGTAGAAAAACTAAAGGAAGTAGATGGTCTTATAGTGACTTTTGCATGGTTTCTAACCATCCAATTATTTTGTCATTGTGGCAGTTACATACTCTCCTATTACTTGTGAAGGGATAGAGTGTAGCCTGTCAATCAGGTCACTACTTGATAACCTCATTTGGATGCATGAAGGAGTAAAAAGCTCACTGGAGACCAGATACACATAGACTCTATGCCTATTGACAAGGTACATGGAGCCATGTTAAAGTCCTGGAGCTGGGTGGAGAACCCTGTCAGCGCTGAGATGTTTCCACTGCGGGGAAGATTTTCCACCAATTGGCTTGTGATCTTCCTGCATTTGGTGTCATTGTGTGTGTTGCATGAGTCTGGAGAGGAATTTACAAATGCTATTGGACATATGGGCTAATATTAGACTTATGGACTTGATCTGGACTGGGCTGGAATGTTTTCTCAATATACAATTGCTTTTTTGTATAAAGGTTTTTCTTATACAGATAGAGTCTATGATTTTTTTTCTAGTCAGCGTAGACTAACACAAGCATTTTGTTCTTGATTAGTCTTCCTAGATTCTTCTAGGGTTCTGTTTGTGTTTACCTATATCTCTTTAAGGATCCCTTTCAGTTCCTTATGATGTAATTATCATTTCTTCCTCAGGAAGGTGTTGCATCTTTATTTTGCTAATTTTTCTGAACCACCTTACCCTGTTTCTTCATATGATTTGCTATTGTCTGCTGTCTCTTGAACATTAAGACATTGATCAACACATTTGTATACTTCCTTGTTGATTGTATCTTTTTATTTTGTGTTTTTTTTTGGGGGGGGGACATCACTGCCCTCAGGTGGTGGGAGTAGGAGGCCCAGCTTTTGCTCCGTGGAGCTGGAATTGAACCTCCATCCCAGTGGGCCGCAGTCCCACGCACAACCACTACGCCACTGGGGCTCAGCCCTATTTTGTGATGTTTTTTAAGGTTTAATACATCCATAGATTTGTTTCTTCTATTTCTCTTCCAGTCATCTTTCTTCCTTTGTATTATTTAGATTTTTGCTTTGCAATTCTGATGCATGTTTGGGGTAGTTGTGTTTGTTGGTTGGGTGTGATTTTGCCTCACAAGTGGGTATAGTCCTTGCAGCTATATGTGAGTCCTCTGTGGTTATGCTTAAATGTGTTATCTTCTAGGGTTGAGTGGAGATGGAAGAGTAGGTTCTGTTCCTAATATTGTCTGAAAAGTTTGGGGTGGTCAAGGTGGATAAATAGCCCTTGTACATCCAGGGGGTCCTACCAAGTTGGTTGTTGTTTTGATATACGTAAGTCAGTGCAGGTTGTCTCCATAGTCACTGAGAAGGGGGGCTATCTACTTGGGTGGAGATGGTTTGCTGTGTATTTATAAATTTGTGTCTCAGTGAGTAGTTGAGTATCGAGGGGTTTCCGTGCAAGTATAGATGACTTGCAGGGCACTTTTGAATATGGGATGTATGGTGTTGTTGCCAGAAATGTGGTGGATAGGAGAACAAATATTGCACACTCATCATTTCGCAGAGGGGCAGATAGCACATGTTGTGACTCACTTTGCTGATAAGGTGAAGTGTCTGTCAGTCTTGTCAATAGGGTGTGCACCATTCATTTTTGTCCCTGTGCTAGAAGCCGTGTGCGTCACTGGCTGCCAGGTGGTCAGAGTGAAGAGTGCACGCACCATAAGTCATTGAGTGGATGCTATGGGAACTTGTAGTACTGTTTTGCAGGTGGGCAGAGTGGCAGGGGCAGGAAAGATCATTCTTTTGTTCATTGCTGGCCTAAAGGCAGGAATATCCACTGACAATCACTATATGAGTAGTTCAGTGCGGGGTGAGGTGGAACAGCAATATGGTTCTATTCATAGGCCCCACAATATTGAGCTAGAGCCATAGATTGTCAAATAAGGGGGGCACCCCACTGCTGACTGTAAAGGCAAGGGACATGGAGGAAGAAGGGAGCGTGTCTCCTCAGTTTCTGTTATGAGCCTCGGGCCGTCTTCGAAGAGCACAACATGCAATCATGATCTAGTCCCAACCAAATGCAAGGAGAGGGACTGTTTAAAGTTCACTTGGGTGAGAATCATTAAGATCATCTACTCTGCCAACACCATCTGTCCTGATGATCGGGGCACTGCTGGGAAATCATTCTGACCCTATGTTCTGGTTCCCTTGGTTCCTTTCTTGCTCACCTTACATCACTCCAGGTTTGTCTACACAGTATCACTGTCTCCTACTGGAGATTCTGTAGCTGTTTTTCCAGGTGCTTTATCCAGAATGCTGTTGACTTTGTCTCCTGATGGTCACACTCTGCCAGGATGGCTAGCAGTCCAGTTAGAATCTGTAAATCTCATTGTTTGTGGTTTCCATTCACTTTCTCCATCTGTTCAGTCAATGATCTCATTGTTCATTCTTATTTATGCTTTTTTCTGAGTTCCCAAATTGTCATCTTATCTGTTTCACTTCATTTCTTGGTTCTTGCTGTAGGATGACTACATGGTTTATCTGACAGAGCCACTGGATTCTGAAGACACCTGGAATGCTTTTTCTTATCCCAAGATCAGATATCTACTCAGACATTTTCTGCTGCTCGTTTAACATGTTTTAATTTTTCCAATCTTGCATTTTTAATCATAGGATCAATCATATCTCCTCAGGCTTATGGTATAAGAAACATAAATTCACCGAGGTGAACACTGGAGGGCAATTTTATTTTCTTTTAGAGAATATTCACTTGTGAAATTGTGATGAAGTTAAAAGATATTTAGTTTGGTTTTGACAGTTGGATTTCTTTCTGTCATACTGCTGAGCTTTTTTGCTCTAATCCACAGAGATACAGCACGATTTCCCAGAGAGATGACCTAGTTTTATTCTCTGTCTGACAAAAGCCAGTTGAGAAGAGTGAGATGAGTTTCCACATCAGTGATCATTCTGACCATTGCAATGAGAAATTCAGAACACACACATTCAAGAGGTTGATGGACAATATAGTGTGTTGGAACTTGGCCTTGATAGATCACTTAAAAAATAATCACACCGATCCGTGGATATTGTCTTCCTTTTAGTTGCTTGCTGATATATTTCCAATAGAAAAAATACTTCATTTTCTCAAAATATTATTACAATATATTGAGGAATCTCTGAATTAGCATTTGACTAAGACTATCATACCTTATTAACCACTTTGGAAGTTGAATAGAAATTATTTTATTATGTATTGCCTGCATATTTCCAAACCATGATCAATTTACAAAAACATTGATACTATTAAGTGACAACACATTTTCAATGTGACATTATATTGGAAGCACCAAGTTATGAAGCAAAGGTTGGGATGGAGATGGGAAAGACAGGCCTAGATTAATCATAACAGAAACCGGCTAAAGGAATTCATTTCCAATGGATTAGTTAGTACCTTTAAGGCGAGACTAAACAGATAACTTTATAAACAGATAAGCAGATAGATAAATGGAGACACTCCAGATCATCAGAAAGTCTAACCTTTTCCTAGCTCAGAATTCAGAAAAAAACTAAACAAGTGGATTTGGAAATTCAAAAAATATAATGAGTGACATATTCAACAATTTTATGATCACTTCAGAGATCTTCATTGTATGTCCCCCTGTTTTTACACCAGTCCTTTATAAAAATTATGTTCATTGTAATTTCAGGAAGACATCTATAGAAGAATCTATGTAATTTCAGGAAGACATCTACAGAAGTTGAGATGGCAATGTTAATCAAAGAGATATGTTTAATCTTTAGCATAAAATAGATCGTAGATATCAGTAAAGATTAGAATTAAAATGTGGGCAATTAATCAATCCAGGAATTTATAGGTACCTAATCTTGATTCATCATCATATGAACCTCATGGAAAGAGAAACAAAGCCAAACTGTGGGGATGTAAAGACTCTAGAAATGAATATGCTCCTATATCTTCCATGTTTCTTCACATGTTTTTTTTTTTACTTTTTATAATTTAAATCATTTATTAGGGACTCGCACATCGTTTTTCCAATACATAAATAAACATACTGTGCCAAGCACATTCGCACATCCGCTGCCGTCATCATTCTCCAAACATCCACCTTATCCCTTGAGCTCCTGGTATCTGCTTTTCCAACGCCCCCCCCCTTCCTCTGTTATCCCTTAAGTGCCTGTGTTCCCTTTGACTTTAGCTGACACCACTAGGAGGTGAGCTTTCCATTTCTAGGCAGGCATTAGAATACAATTAAATTGGATTAAGAAGAGATCACTGAAAAATAGCATCTTTTGTTTTCACCTGTCCAACATGATTGCTGAAGGAAAAATGGGTACATAAGAAATGTGGTGAAGAAATCTTATAGTGCCCAGCTACTAGAAGATATAGTGTCTAGGGTCTTAAAGGCTTGAAATTAAACAAGCGACCATCTAGCTGGAAAGTAACGAAGCCCGCACGGAAAAAGTACACCAACCTGTGTGATCACAAAGTTTTGATAGGCTTAGGTATAAGGAATTGGAAGATCCCAAACAAACAATCTTATTAATATGTATGAGGAGAGTAAGAGTGGAGTGGAGACCCAAGGCCTATCTGTAGAAAATTGGAAATCCCCTCAGTGAAGGGTCACATGGAAGGAGCGAGTTAACCAGGATGTACTATAACACCAAAGAAACCCACAACATTCCTCTAGTTTATTTCTTTAATACTCTCCATCCCCACTATCATGACCCAGTTATAACTTACAAAACTGGCTAGACTGGAGCATGTACCTTGGTACAGATAAGAGCTCTCAACACATGGAATCCAGTTTCTGAGAAGCACCTCAGAAACAGCAATAGGAAATAGCAATACCATGAGAGTAGGGGAAGATGAGGGAAGAAGAGGAAGAAATAATCGCAATGATCAATGTATAGCACCCTATCCTGAGGGGGATGAGCAACAGAAATGTGAGTGAAGAGACAGTATAAGATATACAATTAACAAACAATTATAATTTACTAAGAGTTCATGAGGGTGGAAGGTTTGGGGAGGGAGGGAAAAAAGTGGAGCTGCTACCAAGTGCACAAATAGAAAGAGAATGTTTTAAAAATGATGATGGCAATATGAGTACAAATGTGATTGATGCAATTGATGTACGGATTATTAAAAGACCTATAAGAGCGTCAATGAAATTATTAAAAATAGATAAAGAAAATTATCATCTCTTAACAAAGCTGGACTTTTTATTCTGTGACCTAAGCTTTTAGTTATCTTACTTCCTTACCTGACCCCTCTTATTGTCACTTCCTCCTTATTTATGAAAATATGAATGTATTAGCAAAAATATTACAAACGAGAGAAAACACAATTTTTCGCTACATAAAAACAGCTTTATATTCCATTTGGATATCCTCTTCCAATGTTGCTGTTGCTGTTAGGTGCTGGATTTTGAGTCATTTCCAACCCTTAGCAATCTGATGTACAACTATCCTCTCAATTATGATGTTTGAGCCCATTGTTGCAGCCACGGGGTCCATTCATCTCATTAACAATCTTCCTTTTTTTATGATTCTCTACTCTATCAAACATATGCCTTTGTCCAGGGACTGGGCCCTCCTGATAGCATGTTCAAAGGACATCCTTGTTTCTAAGGAGTATTTTGGCTGTACTTCTTCAAGGTAGATTTGTTTATTCTTGTAGAACTTCACACTTAGGTCAGTACTCTTTCCCCTCACTATAATTGGATTGCATCGATTCTTCTCCAGTTTTCCTTATTTGCCGCCTAACTTTCACACACAGATAAGGTCCTTGAAAATATCACAGTTTGGGTCAGGAACATCACTGTGCTCAAACTGACGTGTGTGTGTGTGTGTGTGTGTGTGTGTGGCAGATTTGCCCAATGCAATGTATCATTTGATTTCTTGACAGCTAATATCATGGCCATTGATCATAGACATGTATTAAAAAAAACATCTGACAACTTCATATTTTTTCTTCATTGATCATGTTGCTTATTGGTACAATTGCGAGGATTTTGGTGCTCTACATTGAGGTGCACTACACACTGAAGAATGCAATCTTTGCTCTTCGTTAAGCGCTTCTTCAGGCGTGCTTCACTTACAGCAAGTTAGGCTGTGCTGTCTACATGTGGCAGGCTGTCTGTGAGTTGTCCTCCAATCTAGATGCTGCATTCTTCTTCAGAGAGTTCAGCTTTTCAGGTTATTGACTCAGTGTGGTAGTTTACATTTTGTGAGAACTCAGCTGGGGCCTTGTTTGGAAGTTAACACATAGCAATCCCTCATGATGAGATGCCCTCAAAGAAGTGGTCTGCTTCCAAAAATGGTGGGCATGATGGAAAAGCATGTTTGCTTTTTTTTCTGGGCTTGGATTCTGTAGCTGACTTGTCAATTTCTGGCTCTTTGGACTTAAACTCGCAGCCTAGTGTATTTCCTGTCAGTCCTGGGACTGATGAGAAGCCTGCCATCTAACTTGAACTCAGAAACATGAAGTACTGACCTCAGACACTATTATGCTTTCATTCTGCCATCTGACCATGAGTGTGGGGTTCATCAGCTCCTGGAGCTGCAAGAGTCAGGGGAAGCCTCCAGCTTGACACACAGATTTGCAACTTTCCTGCCTCTACAACTGTTTGAGCCACTTCCTTGCTATCTATCTATCTATCTATCTATCTATCTATCTATCTATCTATCTATCATCTATCTTTATCATCATCATCTATCATCTATCTATCTATATACAGCATAGACATAGATTCCCTCTAGAGAACTGAGCCTTGAGATATTTGGTACCAAGAACAATTTTCATTAACTGACTCTTGCTGACAGCTAGTAAATTCTGACTTTGAGTGACCCTTTCAGATAGACTAGAAGTTCTCCTGTGGAGTTCCAGGATTGTAACTCTTTACAAGACTGAAACGTCTCCTATTTCTTCTGTGGAGTGGCTGGTGATGTCGTACTGTGGATCCTTTTAAATGTTCACAAAAGGAAATCTAAAGAGACAAGGTCAGAGCTCTCAGGCGGATGGGGTAAGGTTTCCCAATGATAGTATCATAGGGTTACCCTAATATTCTTCAAAGAATCAGCAGCTGTATTTTAATGCTGGGGGAAAAACTTCCTCACCACCATTTTTCTGGACATTTTCTCAACAATACTGTTTTAAAAATTCTAAAAATCCTTTTTTTTTATGAGGCATAGAAATTTTCTTAATATTTACTGTGCTTACAGGAAACATTTACATAGGATTTAGGTTTCCTTTCTACAATATGTACACAAATTGTTCGGTGACATTAGCTGCATTCTTCACAATATGAAAATTCTCAGTATCTGTTCTGGTTGTTCCATTTCCATTAGTCTAGTTTCTCTATCTCCTTATATTCATATATCTTTTCTTTTTATTGAAAATCATTTATTGGGGGCTCATACATCGTTTTTCATAATGCATAAATACATACACTTTGCCAAGCTCCTTCACATGTCTTCTGCCATTATCATTTTCCAAATATTCGCTTTTCCACTTGAGCCCTTGATATCAGCTTCCCATCCTCTCCCTTCTGTCCCTGCTCCCCCCTCCCCCACCAACCCTCAGTACTTTATAAATTATTATTGTTCTGTCATATCTTACACTGCCCAACATCCCCCCCACCAGCCCACTCCTCTGATGTCTGTCCTCTAGATAGGAGGTTATGTGTAGATCCTTGTAGTTGGTTCCATCTCTCTACCCCACCTTCTCTCCAACCATCCAGTAACTCCAATCTCACCACTGATGCTGAGGGGCGCAACTGTGCTGGGTTCCCCCTATCTCCAGCTCCCATCTCTACCAGTGTACCTTCTCCATTACAACTGGATTTGTAAGGTAGAGTTGGGACCATGATAGTTGGGAGAAGGAAACCTTCAGGAACTAGAGGAAAGTTGTATGCTTCATCGCTGCCTCACTGCACTTATTGTTCTGTCTCTTCCCCCAGACTCCCCTGTAAGACGGTGACCAATTTCCCACAAGGTGGCCTTGGGTCCCCAACCTGCTCTCCCCATCATACGTAGTGATGTGATTCTTGTTCTTTGAAGCTTGATACCTGCTCCATTCGACCCCTCTTGATTACACAAGCTGATGTGCTTCTTCCATGTGGGCATTGCTGCTTCTGCGTTAAATGCCCTCTTGTTTATCTTCAAGTCTTTAAGGCTCCAGATGTTTTATCATTTGGTAGCTGGGCATCATCTGTTTCCTCAACTCGGTTTGCCTCTGTATCCATTTGTCTTCAGCGATCATATTGGGAGGGTAGGCACATATTGATTCGGATTTTTATTTTTTGATGCCTGGTACCTGATTCTTTCAACACCTCATGGTTGCACTGGCTGGTGTGTTTCTTTTATGATGGGTTTTGTTCCTCTTGAGCAAGATGGCTGCTTGTTTATGGTCAAGCCTTTAAGACCCCAGATGCTATATCTTTGGATTGCTGGGCACCATCGGCTTCCTTCATCACTCTTGCTCATGTTTCCGCATGTCCTCAGTGGATGCCTTGGGAAGGTGCACACACAGTGATATGATTTTTCCTGTTTGATGCCTGTGACCTAATCCTTTCAATACCTCGTGGCGTCACTGGCTGGTGTGCTTCTTCTGTGTGGACATGGCCACTTCTCAGTTAGATGGTCTTTTGTTTATCTTTAGGCTTTTATAACCTCAGAGGCTATATCCTTTGATAGCTGAACACCATCAGTTTTCTTCACCACATTTGCTTATGTACCCATTTTATTTCAGTGATCGTATCGGGTCAGTGAGTATCATGGAATGCCAGATTCTTAGAACAAAGTGTTCTTGCATTGTGGGAGCACCTGAGTGAGGGCCCAAGGTCCGCTTGCTACCCCAATACTTAACCTATAAATATATGTTCTTAGAGTTATGTCCCCCTTATCATACATAATTATATTTATGTATGTATGTGCCTATGTTTAGACCTCTGCAAGTGTCCTTTGCCTTCTTGTTCTTTCCTCTATTTCCTTACATCTCCCTTCTGCCCCACCATCATGCTCCACCTTCATTGGGGTTTTAGTACTTCCTCTCTTCCCCTTGCTTAAACCCTACCAGGCCTCCCACAGCATCCCTGCAAAAAGCTTCTTTATAATAAGCTCTGGTGATTGTCTTTTAAGAGAATATATTAAGACTACCATTTTGGTATCCCCTCCCCAAAAAAACACACACACCATCATTATAGCCTTCTGAGCCAACTTCTCAACCTTGAATGTAACTGGCCCGGCAGATACTCCAAGTGGCAGTGGTTCTCAACCTTCCTCATGCTTTGCCCCTTTAATACAGTTCTTCAGGTTGTGGAGATCCCACAACCATAAAATTATTGTTGTTGCTATTTCTTAGCTATAATTTTGTTACTGTTACAGATCAGATGACCCCATGTAAAAGCATCGGTCATTTGACTCCCAAAGAGATTGTGACCCACAGGTTGAGAACTGCTACACTCTATGTTCTCACTGTTTTGATTGGACATTTTTTTAAAGCACTCTAAGGTGACTCATATGCATGCACTCCTGAGAGAACTCGTCTGCAGCCATCCACTGATCACAGACATGTTTAAGAACATTTTCTTTAGAATATACTCATGTATGCATAAACTGGAATCCCAGTAGTAATATTTTTAATTTACTTTTGTATATGAGTTTTATGTTTATTGTAGAAAATTCCATACATATAGGAAAGTAGACAATAAAGCAGAATGAATCCATCAGCAATGCTCTTACTTTGTCAGTTATTGACATTTTTGCAAACCTTTATCTTTCTAATCTTTCACATTTCCCCAAATTTTCTTATGAAATGTCTCAAATGTAAAGAAATGTCATAAAAATGAGCACTCATAGGGCTGAGCCCTGGTGGTGTAAGTGGTTGAGGGTGGGACTGCGGCACACAGGCTTGGCGGTTCAAATCCAGCAACTGCTCTCCAGGAGTAAGGCTGGGTAGCTCCCACGACCACCAGAGGGCAGTGATGCCCCCACAAAAAAAAGATGTCAAAAAATGAACACTCATATGCTCACCACTTAGCTTTACAATGAACTTTTCCCTGTATGTATTTCAGCTATTTCATCCCTTGATCTATTCATAATCAATCTGTTTTATGATTTGATGTGTTTCTAAGTTGCAGACATCAGAATATTTAACCCCAGATACTCCAGTTAGCATATCATTAAGGGAATTCAATACTTGTCTATAATTTCTTAGTTTGAGTTAAAATTACTTTTGATGTATACATACATCTAGGTAATTCACAGTCCTATTAAGAACCCTATTAAGCTCGTCATCATCACTCCAGAGTATTTCCTCATGCCCCTTTCAATCATGTCCTTCACTAGAGATAACCCCTTATTAAATTTTTTAAAACTATAAATAGTTTAGAGTTCTTATGAATGGAATCATACAACGTGGTTTTTCATAAGGCCTATTTCACTCAGTGCAAGGTTGTTGAGATTCATGTCTGTCATATCTGTTTCAAATTCCAATATAAAATAAATGTGATTAGCGTTTTAGAGTAAATCTTAGCCACCATATCTTTTTACCTACCAATGCTTTCATTGTGTATATTCTTTCTTGCCTATAAGTGGGGTTTGACTCTAGTAATTCCCACTGTAATCCGTTGTTGTTTTTTTCAAAAAGATTTTCCTGAAAAGATTATTCTCTTCTGGTAATCCACAGATCATCTAATAATGGCTTGTGAGCCTAAACCTCATGCTGTCTAAACTCATGGGCTACCAGACAGGATCTAATAGTACTTAGAATGAAGGAAGTTTAGTTCTCTTCTCTGAAGAAGACACTTCATTTACTATTTGCCTACATTATAGTTTAATTTTTTCAATAGGTTCCTTTTCTTTCTTCTCAAGGAAAAGGAAAACTCTGTCAATTAGGTTT
Source organism: Nesogale talazaci (assembly GCA_004026705.1). Classification (NCBI taxonomy): domain Eukaryota; kingdom Metazoa; phylum Chordata; class Mammalia; order Afrosoricida; family Tenrecidae; genus Nesogale; species Nesogale talazaci. The sequence goes on from PVJH01004558.1 coordinate 20,830, forward strand.
TCTCAGTCCCATTACCTTCAATTCACACCACTATTCTACTCATCTGTGTTGTATAACAGGAACCATTTCACATGAATGCTTAGTTACTAATGAATCCTTGGATTCTGAGATCTATACATGAAGAAAAATCACAAAGCAGGAAATCATAGTGAATAAAGAGGATAATTTTATCACATCTGAAAGATTATGCTTTTACTGAATATATATATATATATATATATATCAAAAAGTTCTTTTACGTTTTCTGTTCATTTAAAAGTATTTTACCCTGACATTTCCAAACATAAGCTCTGACCTGAACTACCAGCAGTTTAATCATGGGACAAGGAAAGCACAAGTTTAGTCTATGCTCTGCTTCACCACAGATGTCAAGTTAATTAGTAAAAAAAAACGCAGAAGTAGTTTGGGGATTTGATTTGCATCACCCTCTGGAAGGAATAAGTATCAGCCACTGAGAGAGTGTCTCAGTGTGTCTGCACCCTGTTATTCTTTCACTTAAAATCTGACATCCACAATAAAACGTACCCTCTTGGGGGATCATATGTTGTAGCAAACACATTTACTTCTTTTGTGGGAAGCATATAAATAAAAGTGACATACTTATTTCTAAAATATGTTAGCAACTACAATTTTAAGCAGAACATAATATAAAATCAGGATTTTAAGTTAAATGATTAATGTTCCCTTCCTCTATCTATAAATGAACATAATGGGGTATGTAACAGAAAAGAAAAATGTAGTGATAATGGCATTCCACTTGGCATAGTAAAGGGTTTCCATTCAAACTAAAACTTCATTTTTCTTCTTCCCACATTTCTTTTCAGTACCTTAACAAGTCTTTCTTGAAAATAAGTTGTGTGGGTTCAATAGAAAATGACAATTAACTGGGAGTACTGAGTCCAGTTGATATAGTGGACTACATGTTGGACTACTACTTGCAGGGCCAATGGTTCAACTTCACCAATGGCTCTATGGGAGCAGTAGGAAACATTCTATTCCTGAAAATATTGATAAATCATATTGACTCCATGGCAATGGGTTTGGATATCATTTAAGAATGAACCCTGGTGTGCCAATGGTTAAACACTTGACTGCTATTCAAAAAGTCAGTGATTTAAATACAAAGGAGAAAAGACCTGGTAATTTCCATTGCAGATTGAAAAAATAAAACAAACACATTGCCCTCTGGTGTGTGTGTTTTTTATTATGAATGTTTGCAGAACAGATCATAAGTTTTGAATTCAATAATTGATACATATTTTGTTTAAACTCATACCATTACAATCTTCTCGATGTACCATCACTTATTGTACTTCTTCCCTGTGTTTTCTGTTTCCATGTCTCCTTTTTTCCCTAACCCTCTAAACTTTGTTATTGCTCTTTTGATCTAACATGGTCCTTTATTTGAAGATTGTGGTGAGTTTAGTTCCATACTTGAAGGGTGACTAACGATCATACTCTGGTGGGGTGGGGGGGGATTCCAATATTTATATGCTCACTAAGCCTAGACCTTTTGTTCATTTGAGGTCTGCTCCACATTTTTCTCCCAATCTATCCAGGACATGCTATTTTGATCCTTTTCAGAGCAGTTTATAGTGATAGCCTGATACCAGCTCATTTTTTTGATCTCAGGTTGTAAAGACTGATGCTTGTGTAGCCCCTTAGTTCATTGGACTAAGTGCCATTTGATTCTCATCACTCTTCTCTCCTTTGTATATGGAGAGACCAACAGGCATATTCATGAGTTTTTAAGATGCCAGTCTCTACTTACTGCAATAGGATTAAAAACAAACTTATCTTTGTGAATTATGTGTGCCATTTGACCTTGGTGCCCCTCAAGACTATGCTCCCCATTCTCAGGCCCAGTGACTCATCCCATTAGTTTGCTTCATTACGTATAAGCTTTCATAACTTTACTCCCATATGCTCTGTCACATTCATTGATGGATATATTTGCAGCAAAATGCATATGTACAAATATCCTCTGTTAAACGTATATATTTTTTCCATGGGTGTACTTCCACTCCTCTTTCCACACCTGTTCAGCCAGTGGGTCTATCCAAGCACCTATTCATAGATCACCACTATTACAAGATTGTGTGATGTGTATATACATTCTTGCCTTTAACTCTTAAAAGCTCCAAGTGTATTCATCATTTTTGCCTACCCAGCTATTACTGCACATTACCTCTCCCTTTCAATAAGCACTTGTTTATCTTTTAATCCATGACTTCCCCTTCTATCCTTCTTCTCCTGCTTGTGGTGGACATTAAAGAATGACTCTTCTATTGTGAAAACCTACACTTGCCTTCTTATAATGGTGGTCTCATACAATGCTTGCCCTTTTGTGATTGGCTCATTTCATTCAGCATAATGTCCTCCATGTGCATCCACATGGATGAGTGTCTCAATGACCCACCATTACTATTTAATGTTGCATAGTATTTCATTATGTTTGTAGCAACTTTCATCCATTCATCCACTGTATGCCTTTATGTTGTTTCTGTAATTCTGCTACTGTGAATAGTGATGTGATGATGATGGGTTTGCATATTTGTATGAATTGTGTTTCTTCTTTATGGAGAATATTTGCCCAGTAGTTGGGTTGTTGGGTTGTATAGTATTTCTACTACCAATTTTTGAAGAATTGAAAGACTATAAACTTCTTGGAAGCAAATAAATCATATTTCTCCTGATGAGTAACTGTTGGATTCCAGCAGTAACCTAATCACTACAGCACTAAGATTTCTTCCTCTAAAGATCACAAGATTGGAAACCTATGGATGTGGTTCTACTCTGTTCTATAAGGTACCAATGGTTCCAAATCAACTTGATGGCACACAACAACAACACATCATTTAGGGGGTCTATGGAACATGTTCAGGAAATGATCACTTTTGATCTGTTCAATATGCATGAAATATGCAAAATGTATGAATTTTCAGGATGGTCATTGATTAGCTTATGATCATGAATCTGGAAATGCCAGGATATGAACCTTAGATACCTGAACTTATGTTGTTTTCCCCTCTCTTTTATCAGGTGTCTCTATTAATACCAGAAAAAAGAAGACAAACACAAGTAATTATCATAAAAGACCATAGACAATGAATGGCATGTGTAACATAAGATCCCACATATCATGTCCATGTGGGGTTATCAGGAAGGATTCTTGGAGGGCATTGCATTGCAGCTTTTTATTGACAGAGAAGTGGGAGTTTAAATTTCTCTCTTAATCCAAAATTGATGACTCCTTTGTACTTTGTAAACACATTCTGCTGGATATTTAGAAGATTCCAAAATAATTTAAGGAACTTGATGAGTATTATGTAATCTATTAAAGCCAAGATTCTGAGGAATTTTGTGCAATAAGAGAGAAAAAAGCAAAAACATTACTGTTAAAATTCATTTAAAAATACACATTTCAAAGCATCAGAAAGAAAGATACATTAATAAGACAAAATAACATTTGGGGATGTTCCTTTTCCTTAAATTGCTACAATTCTGTGAAAGGTCAAAATGCTAACAAACAGTATTACTGTTCTTTTTAATTTGCTCTCAAACTTAATAAAATTTGTTCTCTTGAAGCATAGTTTGAAAGACCTCTGATTCAAACTGTTTCATCATTCACACATAGCCCAGATTCTCAGATTATGTTCTCAGCATAAAGATTGAACAGGTGTATGGAATAAGTATTGTGAAACCTGACATACCTTTCCTGAGTTTAAATCCCACAGTTCTCCTCTGTTCTATTCTAGCAATCAATTGTTAGTCTACGTAAGGATTCCTTAAGCGCACAGTTACGTGTTCTAGCATTGCCATTCTTCTCTATAGTTTGCTTTGATTTAGAGAGTCAATTGCCTTTGAAAAGTCAGTAAGACACAAGTAAATATCTTTTTGGCATTCTCCACTTTATGCCAATAGCTATCTGGTATCAGTAATGACATCTCTCATGCCATGTTCTCTTCTGTGATTGATGATATTGGTTAATGATCTCCACATTCTGCTGAATCACCTTTCTTTGGAATAGGAACATATATGTTCCTGTTTCAGTTCGTTGGCTAGTTAGCTGTAATCCAAATTTTTTCATATAGATAGGAGTTTCCAGTATTTTATTTTTTTGTGAAGCATCTTGATTGGTAATCAGTCTTTTCTTGAAGTTTTGCTTTGCTTTTTTTTTTTTTGCCAAAGCCTTCAGTGCAGCGTCCTTAGATATGACTTCTTGATCAAGCTATTTCATGAAATGGTTGAACATCAGTTACTGTATCATTTCCATCTTCTTTGAGGCTTCCTGAATTACTGAGATGTTAAAAATTTTATTCAATGCATACATACAATATTTCAGTTTGTAGCTTGAATTTTTCTTCAGTTATTTTCAATGGATAAATGTCAAGTGTATCCTTCCCATTTGTATTACTAAGTCCAAGTCATTGCTTATTTTATTATCATGTATTATTGCATGCTCTTTTCTTGAGAAACCCTTTGGAATATTCTCTTCCATTCTTTTACTTCATCATTTCTTCCATTTACAGTGATATTCTTTGTTCAGAGTGAGTTTTAAGCTCTCTTTTGGCATTTCTTCTGTTCTTTAATTTCTCTCAAGTTTCTTGAATGTCCTTTTGCTTCATTCATGTATGATGTCCTTGATACCATCTCACCAGTCTTCTATTCTTTCATCAGTATGAGCCCTATAAATCAAAGATTATTTGAGTTCAACAAATTCCCAGCCTTATCCTGAGGAAATTCTATGGGGGCCATACCTGATTTACTCTAACTACCAGAAGGAAGAGATCAAAGAGATGCAAAGAGAAATCACTAGATCAACAATTATAGTAAGTTATTTTAATACATCACTCTCAAAGAAAGATAGATCAACAGCTAAGAGACAATAAAGAAATGGAAGAGTTGAAAAACACAATCAAACAACTCGACCTCCTAGATATTTACAGAACTTTGCAACCAACAGTGAAATGAAAATACACATTCTCCAATTCACGTGGGTAACGTGCTAAAATAGAACACACATGGGGACAATAAAACAAGCTTGAGAAAATTCAAACACATAGAGATCATTCAAACCATCTTAATTGACTACAGCACCATAAAACCAAAAAATAACAATAGAGAAAAAAAAAACAAAGGCAAATACTTGGAGACACAACAATACCCTACTCAAAAGAGACTGGGTAATACCCCAAATAAGAGAGGGAATTAGAAAGTTTCTAGAAACTAATGAAAATGATAGCATAACATAAAAATACCTATGGGATGCAGCAAAAGTAGTTATCACATGTCACTTTATTGCAATGAATGCCCACATGAAAAAAGAGGGGCCAATCGGGTTTGGCAGTGCCAATGATAAAAACAGAGCTAACAGCAAAATCCTTCCAACAGCAAAAGAAAAAAACAATAAAAATTAAAGCAGAAAAATGAACTGGAAAAAAATTTTTAAGTGGGAAAAATGAACCAAGCAAAACGTTGGTTCTTTGAAAGGATCGACAAAAGTGGCAAGCTGTTATCAAATTTAATAAAAAAAGAGTAAATGTCAATATCTAGACTCAAGTATGAAACATGATACGTCACAACAGAGCCTAGGGAAATTAAAATATTAACAACAGTAATATGAAATACTGTATCCCCAAATTTAGAGGACATGGACAAATACCTAGCAAGGTACTCTCTCCCCAAATTAATGCATATGGACATTAAATGCTTAAACAGACCCATGACAAAAGAAGAAATAGATGAGATCATCAAGAAACTCCGAAGTGAAAAAAGTCCTGGTCCATATACATGCACAGGAAAATTCTACCAATTGCTCAGAAAACAGCTGACACCAATATTGCACAAACTTCCAGAACACAGAAAGGAATAAAATACTACCATACTCATTCTATGAAGCCAGCATAACCTTGACACTGAAACTGAGCAAAGACCTCACAAGAATAGAGAACTACATGAACAAGATGCAAAATTCTCAACAAAATTCTGGCCAATAGAATCCAACAACATTTCTAAAAAGCAATGCGCCATGACCAAATGGGATTCATACCAGGGATGCAGGGATGGTTCAAAATTCTCAAAAAAATTAGCGTTAAGAATTAAAATATGCTATGTGAAGAAGAAAAAACACAAGAACCATATGGTTATATCAACTGATGCATAAAAAGCATTTCACAATAGCCAACACCCATTTCTAATAAAAGTTCTCAAGAAGATAGGATTATAAGGGAAATTCTTCAATACTAAAGACCATAGATGAAAAACCAATAGCCAATTTACACTCAATGCAAAAAAAGCTGCAAACATTTCCATTGAATAAGGGAACCGTCAGGATGTCCTATATTTCCACTTTTATTCAACATTTTGCTAGAAGATCTAGCTAGTGCCATAAGACAATGATAAGAAATCAAGAGAGTACAGTTTTGTAAAGAAGAAGTGAACTTGTGCTATTTGCAGATGACATGATTTTATATATGGAGAATTCTAAAATGTTTACAATAGAATTGTTGGAAATAATAGAGGAGTTTGGTAGAGTAGCATGATGCAAAATTAACAAGCAGAAATCAATTGCATTGCTATATACCAGCAATAGTAATACCATAAAAGATATCAAGGAAACAATACAATTCACAGTAGCCACTCCAAAGCTGAAATAGCTAGGACTAAACTTAACAACAACAATAATAAAGACCTGCACCTAGAGCACTCCAAGACATTCTTAGCAGATATGAAAAGGGATCTACACATATGAAAGTATATCCCATGTTCATGGATTGTAACACTCAATATTGTGAAAATGTCAACTCAATTCAATTCAATTCAATGCAAAATCCAGCATCATCTTTTTAATGAAAAAAAATACTTGCCAACTTTATGTGTACAGGAAAGAAACTCAGGATAGGCAAAGAAGTCCTGGTAGGGGGTGGAGTGGTCAGGGAAGAACAAAGTAGATAGTCTTATATTACCTGACCTAAAAACCTACTACACAGCAACAATTGTCAAAACAACCTGCTACTGATAGAATGATAGACACACAACCCAATGGATCAGAGCAGAAAACCCAGAAATAAAAACATCCACGTGTAGGCAAATGCTTTTTGAAAAAGGTCACGAAGACATTAAATGGGAAGCAGATGCTCTCTTCAATAAATGGTTCTGAAAAACTAGGGAACCACCTATAGAAATAAGACCTTTATCTCATGCCATGCATTAAAAAAAACTTAAGGTGTATCAAGGACCTAAATGTAAAACCCTATCAAATGAGAAAATTAGGACAAATCTAAGTACCCAAGGAATACATGGGATATAAAAAATAACAAAGAGTTGATCAACACCACCTTCTTTCCCTCTCCTCCCCATCTCCCAGGTTCTTCCCCACACCCTACTTCCCACTGCCTGGGACCAACCCAAGGATAAGGGAACAAGTGATTCAAAAGTCTATGACAAGGTGGGTGTGAGAGGCCTGATTGGGATTGATCAAGAGTAATGTAACAGAGAGAAAAAACCTGAAAGCCAAATGAAGGCTGAGCATGATAGTGGGGCAAGAGGAAAGTAAAAGGAAATAGAGGAAAGGACTGGGCAGGGGGAGTAAAGGGCATTTATAGAAGTCAAATACTGACATGTACACAGTTGAATATATTTACATATGATGATGGGGAAATAGACCTACGTGTTTATACTTATAGGGTTAGAATTAAGGCAGCAGATGGACACTGGACCTCCACTCAAGTACTTCCTCAGTGCAAGAACACTTTGTTCTATTAAATTGATATTCCATGATGCTCTCCTTCTTAACGCAATCACTGAAGACAAATGTGTGCATAAGCAAAAGTGGTGAAGAAAGCTTATGATGCCCAGCTTTCAAAAGATATAGTGTCTGTGGTCTTAAAAGTTTGAAAATAAAAAAGTAGTCTTCTAGTGCAAAAATAACAAATCCCACAAAAAAGAAGCACAACAGCCTGGGTTGATAGGATCAGCTATCAGGCATCAAGAACTAAAATCTTATCATTATAAATGAAGGGGAGTACAGATTGGGGACCCAAAATCCACCAATAGATGAAGTAACAACCCCTTATAGAGTTAGTCAAGGTACAGTGTAGCAACAATGAAATATGCAACTTTTCCCTAGTCATTCAATGCTTCCTTCCACCTACTATCATGATCCTAATTCTACCTTACTAATTCAGCTAGTCCAGGGGATGTACACTGGAGCCAGAAACATGGGAAATTCAGTACAGATGATCCATTAAGGACCAATGGTGACAGTGGTTCTACCAGGAGGGAGGAGGGAAGTTGGAGTGTAAAGGGGGAATCAACTACAAGGATCTACATATAACCTTCTCCCTGGGCTACAGACAGCTGGGGAAGTAGGTGAAGGGACACATCAGACATTGGATGATATGACAAAATAATGATGATTTGTAAATTATTAAGAGTTCATTGGGGAGAGGGAGTGGGAAGGGAAAGGGAATATGGGAAGTTGAAGCCAGGGGTCTAAATAGAAGGAGGATCCTCTGAGAATGATGATGGTAACAAATGTGAAAATGTGATCTGCATACAATTAATGTATTTATTGATCGTGATAAGAGTTGTATGAGCCCCCAATAAAATCATTTAAAAATTACTCAAGCAAAATAATCATCCAATGAGACAGAATAGACTAAGCTGACAATGGTAATAATTTGAAATTGGCAAAGGACATGGAAATATGTGCAAAATTTATCATGTAAAATATTTTAGCAAACACAGAAAATGAGGCTGAAAGAAATTTTTGTTTGTACCTTAGTATATGGTATACAGTTTGAATTATAAATAAAATTGTTATATACATTTTTTTAAAAAAGAAGTAGCAATGAAAGTACACTATGTGGCAGACAAAATAGGACTTCTAAAATAGAACACTTGTGTCCATTAAAAAGAATTCATTGAAAGGGTAGAAAGAGAACTTGCAGACATGGAAAATATTTAGCAATGACATAAGAGACAAAGGGCAGATTACTAAAATCTACACTATTTTCTCAGCCTACAACAAGAATAAAAACTAACAACCATCCGAGAAGGTAGACAAAGGTTCTGAACAGATGATGCTCAAAGGATGCCACTCGAATGACTAATAAACACATGAGGAAATGTCCCTGGTCACTAACCATCTGGGAAATGCAATTCAAAACATCAAGAGATAGCATCTAACACCCGTAACTGTAGGCCAATTGAAAAAAAAAACCCAAACTGAGAACAACAAATACTGCAAAGAACGGAGTGAGATAAGGACTCTAATTCACTGCTGGTGGACTTGTAAATACATTCAGTCACCGTGAAAGATGATATAGCAATGCCTAAAACAGATGGCAATTGAAATACCATATGATCCAGCAATACCATTACTGGGCATATGCCCAAAACAAATAAGAAACAGACCATGAACAGACGTTTGTTCCCCCGTGTTCATCGTAGCACAGTTCACAGTAGCAAGAAACTGGAAACAGCCTAATTCCCACCAGTAGAAGAGTGGGTTAAAACAAAACATCTGTGGTGCATGCTCACAATACTACTCATCACTAAGACACACCGATGAAACCATGAAAGATGTGGAGTGACCTTATGATGAGTGAAGTTAATCAATCTCAAATACTGCTGCAGGAGCAAGCAGCAGAGCGGGCACACACTCAGGCCTGTAGAAATCTTATCAGTTGTCTGGGGGTGGCAGGAAAGACATCCTCGTAGAGTCTGAGCAGCTGCAATGATCCATACACCGTCTGCTCTAGTTAAGTATTCTGAAGGTCACTTGGCTGAAGAGTGTCAATGGTCAAGGAAGGGGAAAGGGATGTTGTCTACGAGTGGCTGCCATGTAAATCTATGATGAGGTCTCCCTTGACAGGTAGAAAGCCCAACCAGAGGGATGAGTTATGTTCGTGGGGGGTGGGGGGGAAACAACACAGCAGAGGAGTAAGGGAGCAAGCATGGGGGAACACAAATACAGGTTTGTAGGTACAAAAAGAGGGCTACTGACCTCCAGTTGTGGGGAAGAATGTTTGGGGGGAAAGTAGAGTGGGTTGTCTTTTTGGTATGCACCCAAAACACTACATTGGCCTGAGATTCTGGGTGTATTCTAGGGACTGAGGCCAGGTGTCCTGGAGCACTGGGACACTGAATCCTGGATCATCAAGGTGTATAGCACGTTCTAGATGCTGCATCAGTGAGGTCCCATACAGGAACTCCACTGGGTGATCTGGGCCTAACTCAGACACAATTGTAACTTGAGGAGTTAAGTCAGAAAATATATGGTGTCTGTAGATGCATAAGACAGTTCTACCAAGATTGGTGGCCTGTTGTTAGGTGGGCAAATAAGGTCTTGCTGCAGTAATGAACCTAAGTATTATTCCTGCAAATTTGTGACATGCATTGTTTTATTTTGGTTTTGCTTGTTCATATTAGAGTGTATCTCAGAGGTGTCATGCCAGTGAGGGTTACCCTCTTGAAATTGTTCTATATGTTCTCCAGTATATTGATAAATGAAGCATAGGATTGATGATCATATATGGACATCGAGTGGAATAAAATTTTTGGGGTGGTGGTGGTACAGGGTACAGGGGTGGTGGGAGAAGTCAAAGGAGATGATGTCAGGGAGTCCAGGAAGAAAAGTATGTTTGGAGACTGATTGTGGAAGCAAATGTACAATTCTGCTTGATATGTTTGAACTATGGAGAGATATGATATATATATATATATATATAAATTCCCAAGTAATAGTAATTTATATACATACACACACATATATGTCCAGGAATGAGTGTAGGCTCACACTATATCATAGTTCCAAATTAAAAACAATTAGTTCTTACATCATGGCCCTCCTCAATACTCACCCTCAGAAAGATAACAAAGAAGATTCAGGTACTATAGCAAAATGTGGGGAAGAAATTTGATGGTGTCCGGCTATCAGATTAAATAGCATCTGGGGTCTTAAAGGTTGTTTCCAACAAGTAGCCATCTCAGTGAGATGTCAACTAAGTCCACATGAAAGAAGCACACCAATATCAGTAACTGAAGTACTTTAAGAAATACATAGAAAATAATCCTCCAGGGAATTCCATCTATCCACAATTGAGGGATGGGAAGGAAGTAGTTACTAAACAGAGGGCATTGAAGAAATGAATATAGAATATCAAAGGGATAAATCTGACTTGAACAGTTAACATTTTGTCAGCTGATCCCTCTCTAATGCATGTTAGACCTGATCTGGCTTTCAAATTTTCTGTATTTTTGTCTTGCTTTTGTTTGTTCACATCAGAGTGTGTCTTACAGGTTCTGTGTCATAGGGGGTCCCCCTCTTGATGTTGTGCAATAAGTTTTTCCAATTTTGGTATTTGAAACTCAGGATTAATGAACTTATAAGAACAACAGGGTGAGCCCCGGTGGCGTAGTGGTTGTGCACAGGAATGCGGCTCACTTAGATAGAGGTTCAATTCCAGCTCCATGGAGCAAAGGCTGGGCCTCCTACTCCCACCACCTGAGGGCAGTGATGCCAACCCCCCCCCCAAAAAAAAAGGGACAACAAAGAAAACAAAGGTTTTCAGGGGCAAGGGGGTACAATGGTCATGGTGGTGGTGGGTATAAAAGAGTGACAATGCCAAGGAGTCCAGGAAGAAAAAGAATGTTTAGAAATTGATTGTGGTAGCAAAATTCTGCTTGACATGAATGGACTATGGAGTGTATGATAAATGCATTAACCCACAATTAAAAAAAATTGAAAACAATTTTAAAGGAGGCAAATCAAATTCCACAGTGGCCTAAGACCAACTGACCCAAGACAAATAAATGTCAGACATGTGTGACCCCCAAGGCGGGAGACTGTAAGCCCGAGCTTGTGCCCAGTTTGCTGCTTGTTCCGACAACAGTGGGTTCATACAGGATTTGTTCTTTTGTTCTTGACTAACTGCACTCAGCATAACGTCTTCTAGATCCATCCACATCTTGATGCATTGCATGGTATTCACTGCTGTTCTTTAGGGATGCATAGTATTTCATTGTGCGCATATGCCAGAGGTTTTTAATTCACTATTCTCCTGATGGGAATTTAGGCTCTTTCCAGCTTCTTGCTATTCTAAACAGTGCTGCGGTGAATGTGGGGGATCGGAAATCTGCTTGAGATCCATTTCTGATTTCTTTTGTATATCTGCCCAGTACTGGCACTTCTGAGTCACATAGTATTTCAATTGGCATCTGTTTTAGGAATTGCCATATAGCTTTCCAAAGTGCTTGTATGTATTTACAAGTCCACCCGCAGTCAATAAGTGTTTCAACCCTACCACAGTCTTTTCCCGCATTTGTTGTTCTCAGTTTTCTGAAATTGGCCACTGGTTATGGGTGTTAGATGGTATCTCATGGTTATTTTGAATTGCACTGCATGGATGGCTCCTGACGAAGAGCATGTCCTTGTGTGTTTATCCTTTTGTGAATCATCTGTTCGGTCCTCTGCCCACCTTCTAAAAGGAAGATGTGGTTTGTTGTTTTTGCAATCTTGTAAATTTTGGTAGATTTGAGATATTAGTCCTATGTCAGTGATGTCATGACTAAATAGCTCTTCCCAATCTGTGGCCTCTCTTTTGACTCTTAATGAAGTCTTGCAATGTGCACAAGCATTTTCTTTTTCATAGTTCCCACACATGTGTTTTATCCTTCACAGAATGTGTTTTCCATCTCGAATAGCCCATATATTCCCTGCATTAGGGTGCCCAGCTCAGGTTACTTAAAAAAAAAAAACAAACTAATGTCAGTGGGGCAGACCAAGTTCTGTGGTGCCTTAAGTACAAAAGGAAGCTCTTTTAGGAAGTCTGGTTAATGCCTGAGAGTTTTAGATGGCCTTTTAATTTTGAATAGAAATATCCTAGACATGGATAAAAGAGCCCCGTCAAGGAATTTTGCTTCATTGCAGTCCACATCAGATTTTATGAATATGTCTAGCTTACCTATTTATTTTCCTATGTATCTGGAAACCCCCACATTATTGGGCATCAGATGTGAAGAACCTTCCACCAGGTTCCTTGTTGCAAACTTTGCAATAAAGCTACTTTCTCTTTCTCAAAGATTATGTCTAGAGATTGACTTTCTTTGCACACATTGCATTAACAAAATAAGAGCAGAGGACTGAGTCCACACTCTATGCTAGATGGTTTAATGGACATTTCACTTAACTCATCCAGAATCATTCTAATCAGTTTTATCCTCGTTTTACACTTGAGAAATTGGACCCTGGAAAGTTAAAAATGTACAAAACTGAGGTTTGAAACCATACTGTTTCTAATTCCAAATGTCCTTCTGCAAGCAGCTGTGCTGTTTTGTTTTGAAAATAAAAGAAAGATGTCACTGATGTGTTCTCATATCCTTAAAAGTCCATTCAAATATGCTTCTACACCAAGTTAAAGGGCCATCTAAAACTCTCAGGCATTAACTAGTCTTTCTGAAAAGAACTTTCCTTTGTTTTTAAGAGGAAAATAGCTTGCTTGACCCTTTGACATTAGTTTTTTAAAGTAACCTGATCAATCAAGATACTCTAGGGATTATTCAAATTCTGTAGCAGGTAAGGACTCTTCAGGACTTAAACCTAGTGAACTAACTTCAGGAAGGGAAGGGAGTGATGGAGTTAATATACTCATACTACTAGTTGATCCAATAAATTATAACTATGTATTAAGGACCAACTATCACATATTTATTGAGGTCCTCATGACTAGGATACCTAAGATCTTGGAGACTATTGTCTAGTTGTTCTCAAACTTTGGGTTATGGCCCCTTTTGGGGCTAGAATGACCCTTTCACAGGGGTCACCTGATTCATAACAGAAGCAAAATTACAATTATGAAGTAGCAACAAAAATAATTTTGTCATGGGTGAGTCACCACAACATAAGGAACTGTATTAATGGGTGTTGGTATTAGGAAGATTGAGAAACACTGGTTTAGACCCTCTTGGATTGATGAGAACATCCACGCATAGGTGAGAGAGCAGCTGTCCATGGAGACAATGAAGGCATCTTGCAAGGAACACTTTCAGATTTTCCTTATAATTCCATTTGCTGATATCCTTGATGATCATAATAAATGGGTAACTAGGTATAGGCCAACAGTTTCTCTAAGTTTCTGGGTCATTATATTGTAGATCATTAATAACTCCACAGAATGACTAGGCAGAAGGTCAAATTATGGAGTTGATTTGTATAGACTAAATTCTAGATGTATGGATGATAAAGGGTGCATTCTATGGGTTACTTTTCACTTGTGACCTAGTCCCAAGGGACTGAAGAGGGCAGAAGATAAAAGTCAGTTGATCTAAAATGAAGGAACTCTTTTAATTTTGTGAACCATTTAATGCACCCTAGCAACCTGGCCACTGTTTGGGATTGATCTGACTTAGCTATGGGTGGTTTGGGACTCAGAGAGGAATTTTCATGGAATTGACTGGCAAGGAGAAGTGAAAGCATTAGAAGGTGAGGCCTGGAATCCACTTCTAGCTGGCAACTGGAATCATACACATCTATCTATTGAGAGAAAGAGGGCAAGTCTTCTTTACAAGAAGCATAATTACATTACTGGATTTGTTTGGTGGAAAAAATTAGACACATTTTTTTTTTTACCAGTGAAGCTACAAATAAACTAGAATTGCAATAAACCTGAATATTTGCAAACTTAGATGCAAAGCAAGTTTCTAGAAAAGTTGACTGTAATGAACCATTTATTAATGATGGTATTGCATTTTAGATAAAGCCAGAAATGCAAATATAAGAATCATCAGGACCGAAGTAGAGAAATAAAACTAAAGAATTTAGAGGCTTGCCCACTCTATGCCGTTTTCTTCCTGGAATTGCTCTCATGTACATAACAAGTCATAGATCTTTCTTCTTCTCCATGGAAACCTATTTTCCTGCACCAACATTGTTACAAATCTAATTACTGCCACAAAGATATATGGTGCAGAGAAAAGTATTGATCTCAACAATCCTGAGAAAATTAAAAGTCTTGAAAATATTTTGTACAGGATTACTGTTTTGGGTCAACTTTTTGTGGGAATGTCTCAATTCAATATCTTAATATGGTGTAATTAGGTAAGCACTTTTGGACTGCTCAACATGTCAAAAAATTTAATACCCCATATCCCACCCTTCTGAGTGGGAAGACATAGAATATCCTTTGTGAGACAGAAGAGTTAATTTGCAAATAAGGAATAACTTCTCAAGTGTTATAGGTGGACATATGGTTGCATTGATCTGAAAAGGCTTAACTGACTTAGACATCCAGAAAGTGGAAAAATAATTATTTTGGTCAAAGGTTAATTTGTTGTACTGCAATACTTGGCACCAAAAGGTACATTCTAATCATTATTTGGTACTGTAATTGTGTATCCCATCCAGCAGTGTGTGTGCAGTTGACGATGTGCCAGTGGCAGCCTGCAGATATGTTATTTTTGCTGAGGCCAGCTTGTAGCTATTATAATGATTTGACACCTCAGCCCAAATTTAGTGTCATGCCAGTTGAAGTCTCATTTCTGAGGAAGACTATCTGAAGTGTGAGGGTTTGCTGTCTGAGATCATTTGTTAAATTTAGTTTTAGAACAAAAGTTCCATAATTTTTCCAGTTGCCTTGAGTTGAGCCAAATGGTTTTCAACATCATCACACACATTTCTGTACCTTTTACATTGCTGTTCTTGGTGGTGGACTGTCTTTGGAAAGCATTGAAGAAAATATTATCTTCGCTTGTACAGATCTTATGGTATATTATTGTATGTTTTTTGGTGTCACTTCATTTTAATAGAGCTCTGGTGGCATTGTGGTTAGGCATTGGGCTGCTATCAGCAAGGTCACTAATTCAAAAGCACCAGCTGCTCCATGGGAGAAAAACAAGGCTTTCTACTCTTGTAGAGAGTTATAGTCCTTGACACCTAGCCTGCCCTGTCAGGGCACTATGAGTCAGAATCCATGTGGTGGCAGTAAGTTTGGAGTTTTGTTTTTAATAAAACCCTGAAAGTCCACATCTATGAAGCCTTGCACATTTCTAAAGCATAGCCATCTCAGTGAAATTCCCATAGTGCAAATTAGAACCTACCATGCTTGATGCCATTCCTTCTTTTCAACGTGTGTGTGTGTGTGTGTTAGAGAGAGAGAGAGAGAGAGATTTCACTATGAAATCAAGACCACAATCTATAGGTTAATTTTCTCTTTACTGATCCCCTAGCACACACTGTTAAATTCCCTCTCCCACCACATTCCATATGGCATTCAAGATAATATGACAAAAATGCACATCTGATCATTCTCACTCCTCCTACTTCTCAAGTATTGAAGCTGTCCTCCCAAGAAAAAACTGAAGAAATGATATGCTTTATTTAATAGCTAATTGGGAATTTTCAAGAGATAGTTTCACGCATTAACCAAGTCTTTGTATAGCTAACAGATTGGTCATTAAGATGTGTATGCCTTAGTAATGGGCCATTTCTTATTCTTGGTAGAATCAAAGATGTACAATTTGAGAGAGAGAGAAAAAAGAATCAATACCACTTTGCATAATAGACTATTTTCATTTTGAGAGAGGTGACCTTATGTATAAATTATAGAACTTTAGGAAACTATTTTCTTTCGATTATTTTTGCTCTTTCTTTATTAATTGGGAATAATACATATGTTGAATCATCCCAATAATTCTATAGTTCAATCGCTTCCAGAATAATTGTACTTTTGCTACCACAATCAGTTTCCAAACATTCCTTTTCTATATGAACCTCTTGATGTTATCACCCCGGTTATATTTGCACTGTCTCTGTCAAACAGTGTTGTCCTCAAAAGAGTATGACAGTTGCATGTGTGTATGCATAAGTATATGTTCTAACAATTAACCAGGATTGTGAAAAACTCAGCACATTCAATTATTTGAATGTGGATT
This sequence comes from Nesogale talazaci, assembly GCA_004026705.1. Classification (NCBI taxonomy): domain Eukaryota; kingdom Metazoa; phylum Chordata; class Mammalia; order Afrosoricida; family Tenrecidae; genus Nesogale; species Nesogale talazaci. Next base: position 37,765 of record PVJH01004558.1, read on the forward strand.
GCTACCACTGCTTTAGCTAGCGCAAGGAGGGCTAGCATAGCCCTTAAAGATTTTCCCAAGTGTCCTCAAAAGAGTATGACAGTTGCATGTGTGTATGCATAAGTATATGTTCTAACAATTAACCAGGATTGTGAAAAACTCAGCACATTCAATTATTTGAATGTGGATTGCTACCACTGCTTTAGCTAGCGCAAGGAGGGCTAGCATAGCCCTTAAAGATTTTCCCAAGTGTGCCCTTGATGGAATTTGGGGTGCTAGGGTCCATGTGGTCATGAGTCATATCCCTGCTGCCTTGCTTGGAGAACACTGAACCAACATTGTAAACTTGTCTACTGTTTTATCTGTAATAGTGTTATTGTTGTTGTTAAATGCCATTGAGTTGTTTCTAACGCACAGTGACTCATGGCACAACCAAACAACACTACCTGTTCCTTCGCAGTTCTGATGTTTGAGCCCCTTGATGCAGGCACTGTGCCAATCCTTCTCATCTAGTTTCTTCCTCCTTTTCATTGCCCCTCCCCTTTTAGCAGGCATGAAATTCTTCTCCAGGAACTTGTCTCTCCTAATAACATGTCCAAAGTAATTGTGACAAACCGTAACCATTTTTGCCTCAAAGGAGGAAAATGAATGTATTTCTTCCAAGACATATAAGTCTCTTCCTTTTGAAGGCTATATTGTTTCAATAATTTTCATAACACCATATTTCAAATGCATTGATTTTTCTTTGGTTTTCCATATTCAATGTCCAACTTACACAAGTGTATGGGGCAACTGAAAAGAATATGGCTGTCCTGGATCCCCCATCTTTCCAGTTCGTATCTGTACCAGTGTACATCCTCTGTTCTAGCTGGATTTGTAATGTAGAATTGAGATCATGATAGTCGGCGGGGGTGGGGGGAACATTTGAGATCTAGAGGAAAGTTCCAAGTTTCATCATTGCTACTCTGTACCATAATTGGTTCATGGGCTTTGTTACTTCTGAGCTAGATGGCCGCTTGTTTGCTTTCAAGCCTTTAAGACCCCAGATGTTATATCTTTTGATAGCTAGGAACCACCAGGGTTCTTACCACATTTACTTATGACCTTCAGCAATCATATCAGGAAGGTGGGCACGCAAATGAAAATATGGGGAATCCAGGACAGATGATCCCTTTAGGACCAGTGGTGAGAGTGGTGATACTGGGAGGGTGGAGAGAATATGTGAGAAAAGTGAGAGCCTATTATAAGGATCTACATATAACCTCCTCCCTGGAGTACAGGGAAGTAAGTAAAGGGAGACATCGGGAAGTGTACAATATGACAAAATAATAATTTATAAATTATTAAAGGTTTAGGAGAGAGGGCGGGGAGTGGATAGGGAGGGGTAAATGAGGAGCTAATACCAAGGGCTTAAGTAGACAGCAAATGCTTTGAGAATGATGGCACCACATGGACAAATGTTTTTGGCATAAATGGATGGATGGGTTGTGATAAGAGTTGTATGAGCTCCCAATTAAATGATTAAAACAAGAGAAATAGTATGGCTTAAGTCTGGCATATCTTAATCCTCAAAGTAATATCCTTGCTTTTCAACACTTTAAAGGGGTCATCTTCAGCAGATTTACCTAATGCGATGCATCATTTGAGCTCTTCATGGTTGTTCCCATGAACATTGATTGTGGATCCAAGCAAGGTGAAATTCTGGAAAATTTCAAACTTTGTTCTGTTTATCATGATGTTAATTATTTGTTCACTTGTGAGGGTTTGGGTTGATATCTTGACATTGAGTTTCCATCCATACTAAAGACTGCAACCTATGATCTACATCAGCAAGTGCTTCAATTCCTCCTCCCTTTCAGCAAGCCAGGTTGTGTCATCTGCATACCACAGGTTGTTAGTAAACCTTCCTCCAAGCCCAATGCCACATTCTTCTTCATATAATCCAGCTCCTCTTAATATTTGTTCAGCCTACAGAATTAATAATAAAGGTGAGAGATTATAACCCTTCCTGATTTTAACCTCCACAGTAGTCTCTTGTTCTGTTCCCACAATTGCCTCTTGATTTATGTGCTGGTACAAGCACAATGAATGGATCATAAATTTCCATTATTCTTCTCAAGGCTATCCATAGTTTTTTTTAAGATTCATAGAGTTAAATGAAAGACAAGTAAACATCTTTCTGTTATACTCTGCTTTCAGGCAAGTTCCATCTGACATCAGCAATGATATCGCTGTTCCATGTCCTTTTCAGAATCAGGCTTGGAGGTCTGGCAACTCCCTAGGAATGGACTGCTGTGACTGTTGCTGGATGATCTTCAACAAAATTTTACTTGTAGGTGATATCAATGATATTGTCCTAGAACTTGAACATTCCACTGGGTCACCATTCTTTGGAATGGATAAAAAGATGAATCTTTTCTAGTCAGTTGGCAAAGTGGTTCTCCTAAATTTCTTGGCATAGACCAGTAAGTGCTTGTAGTGCATCATCGGCTTGTTGAAACATTTCTATTGCTCTTCCATCAACTCCTGGGACCTTATTTTTGGCTGATGTTTTCCATGCAGCTTGAACTTCTTCCTTCAGTACCGTTGGTTCTTGCTCATATGCTGCCTCTTGACATGTTAGAGTATCAACTAGTTCTTCTCAGTACAGTGACTCTCTGTTCTTTCCATCTTTTTTATGCTTCTGGCATCACTCACTATTTTTCCCAAAGACTCCAGATTGCAAGACAAGGTTTGAATTTTTCTTGAGTTCTTTCAGATTGAGATAGGCTGATCATGTTTTTACTTCCTGATTTACTTTTTTATATATTAATATGTATTTATTTGATTTTACTTTCAAGTTTACTTTATCATATTTTTAAATGGGGGCTCATACAACTCTTATCACAATCATATGCATCCATTGTGTCACATACATTTGTGCATTTGTTGCCATCATCATTCCCAAAACATATGTTTTCTACTTGAGCCCTTCGAATCAGCTCCACATTTCCCCCCTCCATTAACACTTCCTGTTTTTCTAATTCTAGGTCTTTGTACATGAAACCTTTGCAATATTTTACTTTGTCTTCTCAAGCTGTCCTATGAAATGTTATGTTTAGCTCTTTGACTTCATAATTTCTTCCGTCTGCCTTAGCTACTCTTCAATTAAGAGCAAGTTTCAGAGTGTCTTCTGATATACACTTTGTTCTTTCTTTTCTATATTTTTAATGATCTCTTGCTTTCTTCATGAATGATATCCTTTGATATCATCATATAGCTCTTCAGGTCTGCATTGGTGCTCAATGCAGAACATCTGTCCTATAGAGAGGAGAATAAACTCATCATGTTTGGCTCTCATGGACTTCTTTTAATTTTAAATTTCAACCTAAGCTTACATGTGAGCAATTGATTGTCCATTCCATACTGGGTTCCTAGCCTGCTTTTAGCTTCTGATATTGAGCTTCCATCTTCTCTTCCCATGGATGCAGTAAATTTATTTCTGCTTATTCCATATGGAGAAGTTCACTTGTATAATAACCTTTTTTGTTCTTGTTGACAAAATGAATTTGTTATGAACAAGGAACTGATCTTCCAAAATTTTATTATTCAACCTCCCACTTTGTTTCTATTGTCAAGTCCATGTTTTCCAACTCCTGTTTCTCCTCTTTGTTTCAAACTTTTGCAGTCTTATCTGCAGTAATTATCAAATGCATCAAGATTGCATGTTTTCTATTCCATCTTTCATGCTTTCTAATTTTCTTAGATTAATATGTGGTACTAGTCTATTCAAGCTGCAATTATTAATTGATGTTTGCATCTGTCTATTCTTAATTTTACTCCTGCCCCATAAACAGAGGAGAATCACTCCCACAAGCTTTACTCCATCCATGTCGCTGTGATTGACTCTACTTTGAAAAGACAGGTCTTCCACAGCCCTCTTTTGTGTGCTTTCCAATCTGAGAGGGTCATATTCAGCCACAATATCTGGAAATTTTCTGCTTCTATGGATTAGGTTTTCAAATTGTGATGGTACCCATAAGGTTCCCAGGGGCGAATTCCTCTGAAGTGGGCAACCTTTCCTTTCCTCCTAGTATATTCCTAGTCAGGAAGCTCTGCTGAGACCTGTTCATTTTGGGTGACCCTGCTGGGATTTGAGCTACCAGTGGCATAGCTTCGAGTATTATAACATGCAGCCACCACAGTACAGCAAACTGGCGGAGAAGTGGTGGTGTAATAAGGTAAATATTCTGATCATGATTCCTTATTCCTTTCCTGCTTCCAAAGTCCTGCCTGCAAGCGAGAGGAATTGCTCTGCCATCCATCATGATTTCCTTTGTTCACCATAGCTTGTATGCGTGGATGTCTGTGAGTCCTCGGCCACCATTATGGCCTCCTACTGATGGTCTCCCTTATGTCTTGGTCTTTGTCCCATTTAAGACTTAATAAATGTGAGTCTCTGTATCATATTTGAATCCGAGGTCTCTTTTCTCTACTACCGGAGCTCTAACTGCATAGTTAGTAGTTTTAAACCACCAGCTGCTCCTTGGAAGAGAGGTGAGACTTTCTGATCCCTGGGGAATTTGACACCATTAGAACAAAAGGAGGAGTTCTAGCTATCATGCTCTATCGGGTTTCTAGGAGTCAGGAAGGACTGGATGGAAGTGGATTGAATTGGAGGGATTTTCTCCACTCTAGGAATGATTTACAGTCTCAGAAAATCTCTGAGTCACTTTGAAGCAGAATTAACTTGATGACAATGAGTGGATAAATTAGTCAACATCTTTTATTTGTTTACTGTGGCAGTCACTGATCTGTATCAATTTCAGCACTGGAAGTGGAGGGGTGGAGTCTAGCCTCTCAGTCTGGCGATAGTCAATGAGACCTCTGTGAGGGCATGACTTTCTCTGAGAATTCTGGGAAGTTTTGCAATATTTCCTAGTTGAAAGTGAGAATTTTGACTCAGTTCCCTGTAGACATGCAACTGACAAGATGGCAGCATAAACTGTGAGTCCTAAGAACTGGAGGAACCGGAGGAGAGGCCACACAAGCTTACTCTGATGGAACCTGTGTTAGTCTGGGTAAACTAGAGGAACAAATTTCATAGACAAGCATATGGGATATAAGGAAAAGTTTTATATACAATAGGAACAGGACATTGAGAAAGCATCACAGCCCAGTCCAGTTCAAAGTCATAAGTCTGATATTAACCCATAAGCCTGAAATCAGTCTATAAAGTCTCCTTCCGACTCACAAAGTCACAGGTCAGTGGGCGCAGAATCCCGGCACTAGCAGGGGTCTCCACAGGGCTCCTTGCTTCCAGGGCTCAGGGTCCATCAACAGCATCCTGTGGTGGCAGAAGCAACTCATTGCTGGCAGAGGTCTCCATGTGGCCGTCCCAGCTTCACAGGCCTGGATCCATCAGGGCAAAGCCATGTAGGTCTCTCTGCTGGCTCCTCCAGCTTCTCGAACACTGCCATCTTGTATAGTCCATGATTCATAGTCTCTGACACTAACTCCCAACAACTGGGAAAGATAGCTTCTCATCTTCACAAGGGAAAAATCACGAGATTTCCCAGGAGTCTCAGGAGAAAGCCATGCCCACATAGAGGCCTCATTTCCTACTCAATGGCTATCTCCAGATTAACAAGCTAGACTCCACCCCTACATTTCAATCATAAAATTAACATAAGCAAATGATGGCCACAGAACCAAACCTCTGGGCCCCGATAAGCCAGAGAGACTCCTGCAAGGGCTGAGATGCTTCTACTGCCAATGGATACTGCTGATGAACCCTGATTCCGGGAAACAAGTAGCCATGGGGAGACCCCTGCCAGCATAGGAATGCTTCTACCGCCACTGGATACACAAGACTCTGAATCCACTGGCCTGTGATTGTCCTGATGTCATTGCACATGCTTTGTGAGTCACAAGGAGACTTTAGAGACTGGTATCCGACTTATGGGCTAATAGGGTTAATGACCTGGGACTGGACTAGGTTGGGATGCTTTCTCAATGTTTTATTCCTCATGGATATAAACCTTTTCCTTATCCACATGTGTGCTTATGAATTTGTTTCTCTGGTCTACCAAAACTAACACAGTAGCTCTATAGGATTTCCTTTATTTACGAACCAGTTCTGCATTTCTTTTTCATGCTACTTGCGCTGCTTTTTTGCCCATAATGGATTCTGTCACACATTTTCATTTTCAGTACTCTATTGGTGATAGTTGTTCATTCCCAACCTGTCTACATCTACCACAGCAAAACAACTTACAACAAAAAGAAAGATTGTCCAGACCTGGGCCATTCTTAAAATTGCTATATGTAAGCTCTTTGTAACAGCCACGGTATCAATGCACCTGAGGTCTTTATCTTCTTCGCCAACTCTCTATCTTATCAAACCTGGTGTGAAATATGGTGTCTTTTTTCCAGATACTGGTTCCTCCTGATAGATAATATAGCCAAAGTATGAGAGATTTTGCCTTGCCATTCTCATTTCTAAGAGAACTCTGGCTGTATTTCCTCCCCAACGTTTTTTGTTTGTTTGTTCATTTGGATGTCTATGATACTTTCACTGTTCTTCACCACCACACTCTATTTCAAATGTATAACTTTCTCTTCCTCTGCTTTACTCAGTGTCCAATTTCTACTTGCATATCAAGTGATCCTTAGTTCTATGGTTTGGGTCAGGCATATTTTAGTCCTCAAAGAGACACTCTTGCTCTTCAATACAGCACGTTTACCAAATTAAGTGCATAATTGAATTTCTTGCCTGTTGCTTTCATGGTAACCAATTGTGAATCCAAATCAAATGAAATATTTGACAATTTGAATCTTTTTCCATTTACCATGATGCTAAGTACTGGTCCATTTTGAGAATTTCATTTTTGTTTGCAATCCATATTGAAGATTATGGATCCTTCATCTTCATAAGCAAGTGTTTCAAATCCTCCTCACTATCCGCGAACAGGATTGTATCATATGTGTAGCACCTGTTGTCAATAAGCCCTTCTTAATTTGAGTTTGTGTGTTGTTCTGTTTAAATGACTGCTTCAGTCCACACACAGGTTCCAAAATAGGAGCCCAGTGAAGTGTTCTGGGATCTTTCTTCTCAATGCAGTCCATAGTTTAAGGTCCGCACAATCCAAGGATTTTGCATAGTCAAGAAAGTGTCAGTGAACATTTTTTCTGGTATTCTCTGCTTTGAGCCAAGATCCATTGAGCATCATCAGGGCTATCCCTTGTCCTGAGATCTTTTCTGACCCCAATCTGAATTTCTTGCATTCTATATTAATGTGCTGCTGCAACCATTGTTGACTAGTCTTTAGCAAAATGGTACTTGCATGTGACTTTACAGATATTGTTCTTTAATTTGTGCTTTTATTTGGAATGGATAAAAATATGGATTTCTTCCAGTAAACTGACCAGGGAGCTATGTTGCAATTTTCTTGGCATAGATTAGTGAGTTCATCACTGTGTTGAAACATTTAAGTTGGTATTTCATCAATTCGTAGAGTCTTGATTTTGGCTAACGCCTTCAGTAGAGCTTGGACTTCTTCTTTCAGTCCTACTGGTTCTTAATGTATTGAAATAGTTTCATATTTTTGATACAATGATTGTATATTCTTTTGGTCTTATTTTGATGTTTCCTGCATTGTTTGAAATTTTACTTAAAGAATATTTCAATATTACAGCTTGAGGCTGATTTTTTTCATCAGTTCTTTCAGCTTGAGACATGCTGAGTGTGCCCTTCCTTTTGGGTTTTCTAACTCCAGGTCTCTGAGCATTTTATTAAATTATTTAGTTATTTATGCTTAAGACATTTACATATTTTTCAACAATTTTATTGGCATATAATTCGCATGTCATACAATTAACTTGTTCACTCACACCAAGAAGAGTTGTACCGTTATCTCCACAATCATGTTTAGAACATGTTCTTAATTTCATCATTATTTTTATTAGCTCTCCCTTTCCCCCCAACGTCCCTGCCATATCTCAATGAACCATTAATCCAGCTACTGACTCTATAGATTAATTATCCTAGATTTTATTTTCAGAAAAACAATAAAACAAACAAAATGCTAACAATAATAGCAAAGTTTAAAAAAGATTTTTAAAAACCTTAATCAAAAAGAAAGCAGAGTTTCCATTAAAAAAACAATGCAGTGATGCCCCCCCCAAAAAAAACAATGAAGGGAAAATACATACGGATTAAGCTCTCATTGGATCCACCCTGATCATGGAAAGTGGATTGTCGCAGATGCAGTTAGGTTGAAATTTAGCATCCTATCATTTTATCTCACTTAGATCCATTTAAACTTGTTCTAGCTAATAATATTTTCTGCACATCTTATTACAATACTTTCTTTGTCTCCTTGAGCTACCCTCTGAAATTTTCTGTTCAGTTATTTCATTATTTTCTATTCATTTTAGCTACTGTATGATCCACAGTAAGTTTCAGACTCTCTTTTGACATTCACTTTCACCTTTTTCCCCTTTTCCACCTTTTTGAATGACCTTTTGCTTTTTTCATACATGATGTTCTTGATATCATCCCTCAACTCAACAGGCCTCCCATCACTAATGTTCAATGCATCTGATCTATCCTTGAGATCTTCTCAAAATGCAGTAGAATTCTCCTTGTTGGTTTCTGAGGCTGTACATCTTTATGAGAGTAGATCACCTCATCTTTCTCCCACAGAACTGTCCACCTATGGTTAGTAGTCCAACCATTACCAACCAACACCAGCAGGGCTTTTGGTGGAATCAGGGATTATTTGTTGAGTTACTAACCCAAAAGTCAGTAGTTGAACCCCACCACCCGCTCCATGGGAGAGGTTGAGATATTCTCCTCCTTTAAAAATTTGACACCCACAGAGTTAGTTCCATATCATCCTAAAGGATTCACTGTAAGTCAGAATTGACTTGGTGGCAGTGAGCTTTGGATTTTGCTTCTTAGGGCATTCTGGTTTCATTTCCACCAAGACTGTTGTCGGTGTTCTTCACCACAATTCAAACACTGCAGTTTTTCCACCTCCTCTTTTCACTGTCCAGCTCTCACATGCATATGAGATGATTGTGAAATTGTAATTTGATGGTTTTATTTCACACTTCCCTAAGCAATGTGGAAATATTTTTCATGTATTTATTTGAAATTTTACTATAAGTAGTATGTGATTAATGACATAGTCAAGTTATGATCAACCACATACAACATCAGTATATCAGAAAGTTTGCACCTTCCTAGAAGGAAGCTATGGAGAAATCCATGTAAGTAGAGGATATCATGGACGAGAGAGGTGGTAGGGTTATTTATATGATAAAAATGATGAATTTAAAACTTGATATCTGAGTGAAGGGACACAGCAGATGGTGTAAAATATGAAAACAAAAATAATTTATAATTTATCAAGGGTTCATGATAGTGGGATGGTGAGGGAAGAAAGGGCAAGAGAGGAGCTGATACAAAGGACTCAAGTAGAAAGAAAATGATTGGCAAATGATGATGGCAGCATATGTACAAAGGTGCTTGATACAATTGATGAGCTGTAAGAACCCCCCAAAAATGATTTATTAATATTTTTAAAAATTTAAATTCGAAGCATACATAAGATGAAAATTGAGGATGCTGCATTCAGCTGTCTTGAAATGAATACCAATGAAAAAGCAAAAATAAATAAATAAATAGAGTGTGATATTTATGTGGAATAGCTCATAGATCATGAAGAAGGGGCATCAACAAGATTCAATGGATTCTGAAGAGGCAAGAAATGCTGAAGGTGTATAAGACATTGATGAACAGAAAGGTGAGAAGACACCCCCCCTCCATCACCATCCCCATTTGTTTGCTTTTTTTTATCCAGTGAAAGCATTAACTGGAGGTTTTTGTTGTTGTTTTTAAAACTAAATCAGGCACTTTGTTGTTACAAAACGTGTAACAAAACATAGGCTGATTACTTTGTTAAAGCCAACAGACACCTTTGGGAAGTGTGGATGTTACAAAGCAAAGGATTACACAGACAACTTTCACTAAGTCACCCATGTTGTCAGGGATAATCCAGATGATCTAAAAACCTTCTAAAAATTGAATTATTATAGCAACTGTCTATATGCCAATACTGCTATTGTATTATTCACTGCTAGAGTAAATTTTATTATGAATATTTTAATGGATGCACAAAAATATAGGACCAGATTTATAAAGATACTGATGGTAGAAGTCATAAATAATGGAAACTTTAAAAATGAGAGAATTTTTGTGAGAATTGACTTATAATTCAGTTATTGGAATAGAGACTGCGTGTATTTGTTCCTGTCCTTTGCCCTTTAAAAAAATAGGTTCCTTCCCATTTTATTATTGATTTCTGTGAGGTTTTTTTTAATATTGGGGATATAAGTCCTTCATCAGGTAGATTAAAGAAGGCTTCAAAAGTTCGTGGGAATGAAAATGTCAATTTTACTGAAAACACTCTACAACTGCAATACATTCCTGATCCAAATTCCAGCACATATTTTTACAAAAAGAGATTGGAAAACCACATCATCAATTTCATATGGAAAGGAAGAAATCAGGGTTAGCAAAGGACTATTATAAAAGGAAAACAAAATGGGAAGACTCTCACTCACTGATTCAAAACGTGTTACATATACATCCATGTTTATCAGGACAGTTGGATATTGGTACCATGATGGATATATTGATCAATGGAAGAGAACAGAGGAATAAAATCAAGCCTTATAGACACCTGCCTTTTAAAGAAAAGACTAACACACAGTAAATGGAGAGGAGTGAGTCTTTTCAACAAATGGTGCTGAAAAAATTGTATCATCACCAGCAAAAGAATGAAGCAGGATCTGTACATCACATCTATACAAAAACAAACTCAAGATAGATAAAGACTTAAATATAAACCCTAGAATTATAAATATCACTAATGAAAAATAGAGACAACATTATGAGCCCTAATATAAGGTCTAAATACAGTAAGAAACATAATGAAAAACAACCACACAAGAGAAGACAAATAGAGATCTGGAATCTCCTAAAATATGGCATCTGTGTACATCAAAACAACTTATCAAGAGTAAAGAGGGAACCTATGTGTTAGGGGGAAATATTTGACAATGATATATCAGATGAAAGTATAATCTAGAAAATCTACAGAAAATTATAATATGTCAAGAAGAAAAACACAATCCAAAGTAAAATGGGCAGGAGATAGAAATACATAATTCATCAAAGGTGACATTTGTGTGGACAATATGAGCACTATATATCTTTTCTGGAGAATGTTTTTTTTTCCGTTGTTGTTATTGTTATCATTTTGTTTTCTTTTGTCGCTTTTTTCTTTTCTTTGTACATATTATTGCTTATGGAAGTCTATCTACATAAGATAGGCTGAATGAACAGTCTGGTCCTAAAGGGACCATCTGTCCTGGATTCTCCATGTTTTTGGTTCCTATCTGTAAAAGTGTACATCCTCTGGTCTAACTGCATTTGTAAGGTAGAATTCAGATCATGATAGTGGGGGGGTGGAGGGGGGAGGAAACATTTAAGAACTAGAGTAAAGTTGCATATTTCATCATTGCTATACTGTGCCCTGACTGGCTTGTCTTCTCCCCACAACCCTTCTATAAGGGCATGTTACTTCCCCTGCAGATGGACCTTGGGTCTCCAATCTGTACCCCCCTATTTATAATGATGTAATCTTTAGTTCTTTGATGTCTGATACCTGATCCCTCTGACACCTCATGGTCACACAGGCTAGTGTGCTTCTTCCATGTGGACGTTGTTGTTTCTGAGCTAGATAGCTGCTTCTGTACCTTCAAGTCTTGAAGACCCCAGGCTTTTGATAGCCTAACACCATCAGTTTGCTTCGCCACAACTGCTGATGCACACCTTTGTCTTCAGTGATCATATCAGGAAGGTGGGCATGCAATTTTATGATTTTCTTTTTATGCCTGCTGATTTCATTGACACCTTGTGGTCGCACAAGGTGGTGTTCTTCTTCCATGTGGGTTTTATTGCTTTTGAGCTATATGGCCACTTGTTTACTTTCAAGCCTTTAATAGCTGGGCACCATCAGCTTTCTTCACTACTTTTGCTTGTGCACACATTTGTCTTCAATGATTGGGTCCAGAAGATGAACATCAAAGAATGCCAATTTCACAAAGTGTTCCTGCACCAAGATTTCTATTGAGATATTCTGAAAAGATTGCTTAACAGTGTGTGAAAATAAAGGCCTGTTTTGTGGCAGACCAGGTAGGGGTGTGTGAGTGTGGTACTTGCTCATGCAACAATCTCAGTGTGCCAGTTTTTGGCAACCCCTCCCCCAAAACACCAGCATGCTTCCCCTTACCTTACTCACCTTGTATAAGAAAATGGTGGTGTCAGGGCAGGGATGGCTTTGAAGAAAAATAGAAAAAAATGAATCATGTTGAAGGAAGCCTTTTTGGATTGCTTTCAATGTTCTGTTTTTTTTTTTTAATCTGGGTGCTCACAACCTAGTTATTTACTTGTTACAAATCAATTGAGTTATAGAATTGTGTTTTATACACTTTCCTATATGTGTTATACTCCAAAATAGAAAAGAACAATTGTGTTATATATACATATATATATATATATATATATATTATATAGTCAGAAGAGACTCTGAAACCTGCTCTTAATCGCAAAGTAGCTAAGGTCAGTGGAAGAAATGTTGATATCAAAAAATTGCATAGAAAATGTCATAGGGCAGCTCAAGAAAACAGAATAAAATATTTTTCTTTTTTTTCCTTTTATTAAAAGATAATTTTGCTGAGCCCCGGTGGCATAGTGGTTGTGCGCGGGACTGTGGCCCACTGGGATGGAGGTTCAATTCCAGCTCCCAAGAGCAAAGGCTGAGCCTCCTACTCCCACCACCTGAGGGCAGTGATGCCTAAAAAAAATTTTTTTAAAAAAAAGATAATTTCATTGCGGACTCCTACAACTCTTGTAAGAATATCTATATCATTTCATATCAAGACTATTTGTACATATGTTCTCAATTACTATAATGCAGCATGTGAAGATCTAAAGTTAGAAAACCAAAAGCAAAATACACATTCAGCATAACTTAAACTGAAAAAACTCAAGGAAACATTCAAGCCTTGGCTTGCAACACTGAAAGTTTCTATCGAAAAAGATATTGAATGATGAAGGAGCTTCAAAAGAAGATGGAAAGAATACAGACAGAGTCACTGTACCAAAATTAACCAGTCCACATCCCACCATTTCAAGATGTAGCATATGGACAAGAACCAATGGCGCTGAAGCAAGAAACTAAGTGACATTTAAGGCATTAGTCAAAAACAAAGCTCCAGGAATTGATGGAGTATCTGTTAAAATGTTTCAGCAAGCTGATGAAGCACCAGAAACAATTCCTGGTCTATGCCAGGAAATCTTGGAGATAGCAACTTAGTTAACTGATTGCAAGAGAACCATATTTTTACCCATTCCAGAGAAAGGTCACTCAACAGAATGAGCAAGCTATAGAATAATATTATGATATTGGAGAACCCCTAGTGGCGTAGTGCTTAAGAGTTGGGTGGCAATTTGCATATTCAGCAATTTGAAACTACTGTCATCTCTGCAGCTAAAGATTGGGCTTCCTACTCCCATAAACAGTTACTGTCTCATAAAGCCACAGGGGAGTCAGGCCATCTTTCCTCGAGGGCACTGAGTTTGGTTTTTGAGAGATAATTGACATCAAAAGTAATATTTTGCTGAAGATCATCCAACAATGGATTCAGTAGCACATTGACAGAAAGTGTCCAGAGGTTCAGGAAGGATTTAGAAGAGACTGTGGAGCAAGAGATAGCATTGATAATCCCAGAAGGATTTTGGCTAAAAGCAGAGAATATCAGAAAGATGGTTACTTGGGCTATTGACTATGTCAGGGCATTGGACTGCATGGATCATGACAAATTTGGGGTCACATTGAGAAGAATAAGAATTTCAGAAATTTTGACTTTTCTCAAGTGGAACATGCACGTGGATCAAGAGACAGCTGTGAAATCAGAGCAAGAACATAGTGCACAGTGTAATGTTGTCTTCTCAAAATTATTTTGAATGCATTGTAACCTAGGCATGTATTTCATATACCAATGATAGTAAAATAAGGATGTCTTGCTCTAAAAACTTGCATTTATCTGATCTCCCCAGAGTGAGGGCCTAGACAGACAGAACTTGCTTCATCTTTGAAAGAATCAGACTGAACTCGATTAGATCCAATTGGACCCGAAGCAGCCCAGGAGGCCTGGTCAAACTATGGTGAGCTAATCCCAGCAATCTCAAACCCTATCCTGGAGAGAGTAGTTTAAGTTATTTTCTCTAAGAAATACCTTAGCCTTTCCAAAAAATCTGCACATGTGGTGAGTTAAGATCAACTGGTAAATTTTGGTTATCATCTGACAGAGGTAATAGGATTCTCTAGGTTCACCCTGATTCATTCTGCACAACCCTTTTTCTTGTTAAAGGTCAAATAGGATGATTAATCTCTGATTCTAAGAGCAGTCAACTTTTTGGAGACCAAAGGGTAATATTTCCTAGAAAATAAAGTTCAGAAGGAGCAGGAAAAATGGGCACACAAAAATTATACAGCCAGCGGGAAAGTGAATAGCGTACTGTTACATGGAGGAAATGACAATGAATAGCATGAAACAAAATGTGTATACATTATTGAAAGGGGATTCATTTTCTCTGTATTCTCACCAAACCCCAATAAAATGTTTTAAAAATGAATCTTGTTATTCTCATGTTTGAAATAAAGTTGTTTTCACTTAAGGCTCCAAGTCCACTTCAGTTATTCTTTTCTTCCTATTTTTATCCACTCAAACCAATATTTAGATATGAAGTTTAAGGACCTGAAGAGACTTTTGCTTGCTTGTTTTTAAAGAAGCACACAACCCATCTCAACAAGTGAAGTCAACAACAATATCTTGATAATCTCTCCATATACGTGGTTCTCTTTCATCTCAACCCCTCTTTCTTCAGCACCTCACTCTTTCCTCAATATTCCTTTCCTTGTTCCCAACCCATCCCTGGCCTTCTTGTAGTCATGAAATTCTTCTCTCTGGGAGTAAAAAACTATAAATTTTTTCTTTGTTCTCCCTCAAAATAATGATGTGATCAACTATTGATCTTTGTAAGATCAGCTAAGTTTGCTAGTTATAATATTCTCTAGATTCGTCCATTTCTTGTGGTATTTAAGAGAATTGTCATTGTTTTTTTATTGATGCATAATCTTCCATTTTATGAGTGCTTATTTATAAATTACTCTAATATTCTCTGGCCTTCATAGAAAGCATTAAGAGTAGGGCGATCCCCACCTAGGGGGACCAGACTGACAGCTGAAAACTTTCAGGGAGAGATAATCTATTGTATATAACAGCCTGTATTCTTTTGTATACGTATTTTTTGTTTTTGTTTTTGTTTTTATGGGCATCACTGCCTCTGGTGGTCGTAGGCGCTATTGTATATGTATTTTTGTAGATGCTGGAATTTGGAGATTAGTCATTTTGGAGATTAGTCATTTATCTGATTTATTATTACTGACATTTCCCCAATCTACAAGTTCTCCTTTAATTTTTTTGATGAAGTCTTTTGATGTTCAAAAATTTCAGGTCCCAGATTTTTGTATTGTCTACTGTAGTGTGGATATTTTTCATTATGTTAGGTAGTGTGTTTCTGTCTTGTATTAGGATTCTTAAGGTTGTCCCTATTTTTTCCTTTAATAGTCTTTCTGATTATATGACTTATACTTAGGCCTTTGTTCCATTTTGAGTTTAGTTTTATACATGCTGTGAGGTATGAATCTTGTTTCATTCTTTTGTCTGGTGGTTATAGATGGGTCTGCTGGAGAAAGCGCTGCACTGGTGGAGCACAGAGAGATTGGCAGGCCAGAGACTGAACCTTGTGGCTGGCATGATAGGGAAAGTACGCTTAAAGCCATGCCAGGCCTTGCCAGCTGCGGGGCATAGCAGGATCTCCAGGGCTGTGGCTGGGCCCTATTTGTGGCAAAGCGTTGTGGAAAGGGTGCCTAAGCCCTGTTCAGCCTTGGGGCCTGACAGGGTTCAATGGGATCGCTGGGCAGGAGGCTGGGCCTAGTTGCTGGTATGTTGTAGAAACTGCACAAAGGCCTGGCTGGACTCTGTTTCCTGGCAAGACTCAGAGAGATTGCTGAATTGGAGTTCTATCTGATTGCTGGGTGGATACAGAACAAGATCTAAACCATGTCAGACTCTGCTTCCTGGAAGGAAGGATCACCGGGCTATGGCTGAGCCTCCTTCAGTGCAGTTCTAAGAGTTTTCCAAAACTCTGTGCGAGATGTTAACCCATCAAAAAAATCCTTGCATCACCTGGGAGTAGGCTTACTATGGAATCTTTAGATTACTGAATCATTGGCAAGGCGTAGCCATTGGCTGAGAAGTGTGCCTTTGGAACCGAATGCAGATGAATGACAGTGTAGCAGGTGAGACAACGAGTCAAAGAAGCTGTCAAAATAGGAGATCCAAAAAGTCCATTCCATTGGCTACCACACTATCCCATTAGCGTAATGCATCTGAAATCAGTTGTTGAATTTTGTTATCTCATTATACGTGACTTGGCTGCCCTATCTTCCCAAACATAGTCATAATGTTTTTGCTGTTGTTGCTGTTTCTGCTATCATTTCTTTTTGTGAAAGAGAAAAATAGCTTAAGATTCTTTTCACCAAGATCACATTAAAATCAAAGGAACTGACTTGATAAAAGACAAAAGAACTACTGTTTTAAAATTTTAACTATGTGAATTGGGTAAGTTGCTTAATATATCTTTCTATTATCTTGTTGAATTTCAATTAAGGTGAACTTATCACACAAAATTTTTCTTCCAAGTTTCTCAAGTAGAGGTAACAGGTGAGAGAATGGGTGAGGAACACAAAGAACCAAATGCTTTCATAAACAGCAAGTGGAAAAAGTCACCATTCTGTTTCTAAACTAGGCCACCTTCTGAGACTTGTCTTCATCTCCCACTCTCTATTTCTAGATTTTAATTCTAAACTCTCTTATTTTTCAAGTACTAAATGTATAGAACTGTTTTTAGACACACAAATAAGCAAATCAAGCAATTTTAAAGCAATGTGAAAGTGGATGACTTTAACATCATTTGGGGTTGATCTTTCTTATATTTTTGCAATGAAAATAGAAGTATGTAAAACTTCAATCATGCTATAATTACTATTTTGTAATCTATGTTTATCACTTATATACTATGATTTTTTCTATTTAAGTAAATATGAAGAATCATCATTTTTATGATTGCATGTTATTCGTAATTTGTGTAAACATACTGTAATTTATTGAACCAATTACCTATTATAGGGCATTTAAACATGTAGATTCTCATCCTTAACTTTGTATAAACAACACATCAATTAATATCTTTATTCATATGTTTTCTCTAACTTATTAAATAATTCCTTAGGATAAACTACTTAAAATAGAATTGCTGGACCACAGATTATGTACTTGTTTAAGGAAATGTGTTAGGATATCAATCACATTCAAGTTATGTTATGAATGATTGTCACTATTACCAAGAAAAAACTTAGTTTGATTAGTAAATTTTCCATTTATCAGGCACCCAAAGAATTTAGGGCTTCTTATTTTTATTCTAAATGATGGTCTCCCATTTCCTTTTTGTAGTTCCATGGGAGAATTATCAAACCTCAAGTATATGTACTTCTTTTTTAGGATAGATCCACTGGTAGCATAGATGGAGAAGAGAAAGGAATTACCACAGTGACCATAAAGTATGGAGAAATTGAGAAATAAAATATGCTACCTCCAAGATGCCATCTGTGTTCTGCTGGGTTCTCAAGGAAGTGAAACCAGTAATGCTTGCATATAGATAGATGATTAGATAGATAGATAGATAGATGAGAGACAAATTTATATATAGAAAATGGCTCACAGTAATAGAAGCAGACCAGATCTTCCTGACTTGAATAGTCATGAGAGCTGATGAATCCAAGATCAGCAGGAAGACTATACCCTGGTAACTGCAGAAACAGGTGAATTCAAGGTCACCAGGTCAGATTACAGGCCACTAGTGGCTCCCAGGATCGTCAAGTAATATGGCAAACCACTAGCTCAACTCCAAAGAACCAGCGTTTGATGAGGCAAATGCAAAAGGATCAGCAAAAACAGTCAAGTCTCTCCTTATATAGGAAGTAGACCATATCTCTGAGGAAACATCCTTTCCAGGGCTGTGACTTGAGTAATCTAATCTTACAACTGATTGGCTGCTTACAGCAGATCCAATTATGGAGTTAATTACATTGTGTTAGGTGACATCATGGGAAATCACTAGGCCTTAACTATGAAACCGCTGAGAATCCTACTCCAGCCAAGTGGAAACAAAGCCTAATTATAATACTATCTCAGATTATGTATAAACTAAAACATAATCCACAGGAAATATTGAAATGTGGATTTGTGACAATAGAATTGTAAAATCATCATGTGCTCTCATTTCTATATACGTAGCCAGACATGATGCACATGAACAAATTAATGCAAGTTATAGAAAAGGCTAGTTATGTGCTTACTTATTTGCTTATTTATTTCTTTTTTCATTGTTACATGACTGCCCTACATTTTCCAGCGTCCCTTGTAATGGACTTACAGATAATGAATGTGAGCAGAAGTGACATATGCCACATCTAGGACTTGCTCTGCTCTCTCCACCCCCCACGTTGCAATGTTTATCAGACTACCCAGATTATTTTTCTTGGTTTATTTGAAGATGGCATATTGGAGAGGATCAGCTGGTGCAATAAAGATTTTGGAATTACTTGCATATGATTTAGGTTTAGAACGTAATGAGTTATAATGTGTGCCTGTGTGTAGGAATGGTTCTTAACTTCCTCATGATTCTCTGCACTCTTTCTCTATTTCTGTCAACTGGATGGATATAGGACATAACAGAGTTCTATAATGATAAAAGCTTAAATGATGATATATATGAAACAGATCCCTTTCCCTGCTTTGATCAATACTGGGGATAAGAAATAAATTTTAATTGTGTCACATTGATATTTGGGGGTTATTTTACCCTATCCTCACTAAATACTCATATTGACAAATAACTATGGTCAATCTCCCAAATGTTTGTTTTTTATTCAATTGCTAGTAAATATTAAGGCTCAGCAGTTTCCTTCAAGAAGAGAAATATAAAAAAGCAGACATTTTATATAGGCAATAAGGAGAAGTGAGTGTACCATTACAGAGTCAGTTATCTGTCAAGCCCTAGGAATATTTTTATTTTTTTAATCATTTTATTTGGGGCTGATACAACTCTTATCCTGATCAATACATACATCAATTGTATGTGGACCATAATTTTTGATGGAACAAGCTCTTGGTCAATCTTAGGGATCACAGATAGCCTCTAAATTCTAGCCTTTAACTAAGTATAATGTAAATGATGGACAGTTTTCAATCATACAACAGATATTTTCCTGTGCATCTGCTGAAAGTTAGACTCAGATTTCATAGACATATAATTTAAGGACTCAAGTGTACAGTTTTTCCCTAATTCACTTTCGTAGTTCCTCAAACTGAACTTCACGAATGAGACAAGGCAGGGTATAAGGTAGAATAATCGCATTTAGATCCTCTTTGCTTTTGTTTCTCTATGTGAATTTTGCTTTTTTTTTCCCTCAGGCAAGTCACTTAACACCTCCAAGTGTCTGTTTTTCAGTCTTTATAATGTACATAGTAATATTTGCACAAGTTCCTCACAAGGTTGTTATGAAAATGAACTGAAGAAAGGAAGGTAACATTATGTAAGCATCTTTAAAGTATCATGCAAACTCAATTTTATGAGAAGCTGTGGAAATAAAAGGAGACTGAAACTTTGCTGACCATTGGAATCATCAAAGGAGCTTTCTAAAAATTCATGGATCAGAACATTTTAATTCAAAAAGTCTTAAATATGCCCAGGTGATTACGGTGGCAGCCAGAATGGAGGATCACTGGTCACAGTGTACTATAATGGCTTTGTAATTTAATATGTATCAAATTTATCCAGAGAGTGTGAAAAATATATGACTCAGGAATCTATTCTATAAGCTTCAATTGAACAGGTATAGATGGGACCCAGGTGTAGATGAGACCCAAGATGGGCCTTGTTGATGGGCGCCAAAGGTGTGATAAAGTATTGACTTGGCTAAGACATAATGGTTTGGCAGATATTAAGCACTTATCATTCATTTTGTGATTTGTTGTGATCAACTAATCAGTCGAAAGGCATTTTCCATTTAGACGTGGCTTGTATATAATATATAAGATTGTGGCAAAGTTTAACATCTATTTTGAATCTGACTTATCATCATCTGACTTTCTGTTCTTGGGATGTCATCCAACACTCTGACCTGCCAGGCTCTCACAGCCCTATGAATCAGTAACTTGGGTCATTAAACCAGCAACCTCTTAAATCAGGTGATGCATCCAGCCTAATGGTGGACCCGCATCATTTGGGGCCTGCCAGCTTCCACAACTGTGTGAGTCATTCCCTTTAAATTGATCTATTTCTATCTATCTATATCCATAACTATATGAGTATAAGTAAAATGTATTGCTAAAATAACATAGAAACCTTTATTAAAACAAAATAGCAAAACAGGAAGGTTGTTTCTCAATATATCCTCCAGATCTAACCACTTGAAGGTTGTGTTTCCACCTCTCTCACACTTCCCTAAAAATTCTGTATTCTGATTTACACCATGTCAAAATGGCAGTTAAAGCATCTTTGAGGGACACGACTCATACATCTTTGAGGTGTTCTCTGAGTCTGAAGCCTGGATCATAGAAGGGTTCCCAGCACATCCTCTGTCCTTGAAGAATGAGCATATTCACTGTCATGTTAAGAAAGCATTCCTTATTATACTATTCTTACCTTATTCTTACAAAACAGCTTGATTTTCTTAAAATTTCTCCCCAATAAGACTGTGATTATCCTTTGGCCTTAGAGAAATTTTTAAGATAATATCTCATAAATTTAAAAAAGAGTCACCATAACCTCTGAGCTTACTTCTCTGCTTTGAATTTCGCTAGATTAATAGATTCCCGTGGAAACCCTTGTTTTGATTAGACCTTACTTTCTACATTACTTGAAATTGAAAGCTCATCCTCTCTGGTTATAATTCATCGCATAAAATTGTTTTCATTACCTTTGATCTTTCTTGACAGACTGAAGGAAAGATTAGCATTTTGGGTTAACTGATTCTTTTCCTCAAGCCTTTTAAGCACGTATCAAGCCAAAAACTTGCTAAGGCCAGGATGTTCAATGAAATTCAAAACTATCAAATGTTGTGAGATTTCAGCTTCAGTAATCAGTTCATTGATGATAACTCTATGGTCTCCTTCCACAAGTTCTGAGCTTCAGCCACCGTTTCCTTGTTTTCTAAGTTTGATGACCTTCTGTTTTTAGGCATATTTTTGAAGTTTTCCTGACATCCCTCAAAATGCTTGCTTCAGCTACAAGCTGTGGTTATATTGAGGCAGCATTCTTATAAATTTATTGCAAAACTTCCCTGATTTAAGAAGGTGTCTCTCTGAGTTATATTAGAGATTTCATATGAGCCCTGACTTCAAAATATTGTTCAATTACGTAAAAGAATCTTTTTTGAAGGCACCTTAATAAGTCTGAGAAAAGGTGTATTTAATACTGAGAGAATTTGTCTCTAGGTAGCCCCTAATCACAAAGCTATTATGACAGTTAATGTCCTGTCAACTTGTGAAGGGGTGGAGTCTAACCTGTCAATCATGTAGCAGCTTGATGACCTCTTTGGAGTTGGGAAGGTCATAAATAGCTAACTAGCGGTAGGACACAGACACTCCCTGAGAGACATTCCTGCTCACAAACCACGTGGAACTATGCTGATAGGTCCAGAACCCTGGAACTGGAGGAGCCTAATGGAGAGCCACGCTAGGTCTGAGATGCTTCCGTAACCACTGGATCCACAAAACTTTGCACCCACTGGCCTGTGATCATCCTGCATTCAGAGTAAATGCATGACTGCATGAATCAAAAGAGGAATTGATGTACTAGCATCAACATATGGGTGATATTGGACTTATGGACTCGATCTGGACTGGACTGGGATGTTTTCCTAATGCACAATTGCTCTTTGATATAAAGTTCTCTCTTACACACACATGAGTGTCTCCCTGGATTTGTTTCTCTAAGTCAACCCTGACTCACAGAGTCATATTTAAAGATGATTTGCTTGGAACAACAAACTGGAACTCGAGTACCAAACCAGACTCAGTACCTTGAGTTGATCCTGATTCTTAGCAACCTTACACGATTTCCTAAAGGCTGTAAATTGTTAAGGGGGCAGAGAGCGTCTCTTCCTCCTGAGGAGAGGCTGGTGAGTTTGAACAAATGGACTGGAGGTTTGCTCTCAGGATCCATGGAACCCTAAGAAATCATGGTTTGTTTTTTTTAACTTGGTCTGATGCCATCAGCTTCACTGGTTTTGCTCCTCTAGAGAATCTAAGCTATCAAATGATTATAATGAAGGTATAGTTGATCTTTGTACAATATGGAGTTTAGGGATGCCAACTTACCATGCAACTGAAAAATCCACATATAATTTACAGTTGACCCCTGATGAAAATTATTTTAAACCGTCTCAACCCATTTATTATGTAGATTTTATTCATGCTGCTACTGCAATAAATTCGAGTGTTGTGAGTATCTGCTTAAAATGCCAAGTGATGTTAATCATCTCTGTGTGAGTTACTGGAGAGACAACTGCTCACAAGGACATGATTAATACCACACGCCATTTTAAGTGGATATTCACAACACTCATCTCACAGCCATAACAGTCAGGAGAAAGCAATCGATGTACAGGTCTATGAAGTTCAAAACTGATTTGTTGAAAGTCAATTGTAGCTCAAATTGGAACATTTTCCAGACATGTGTTAGTCTGGGTCCTCTGAGGTGAAGGTGACAAAACAGAATTAGGTGCACAAGAAATGTATTATGAGAAATGCCTGTGAGAGAAAAGGAGGAAGGAGCTAGACAAGGCAATATGTGCTATGGGATGTAGATGCAGGTCCGACTGTGAATAAAGAGGGAGGGAAGGAGAGAAGGATCAATGGATGGGCAGAGTAGATGGAAGGAAAGTTCAGCAAGTCTAGTAGGGGAATCCATGGGTCCAAGTCTGTCACTAGAGACAAGTTTGTTTCCAGGATGGGGAAGTGATAGTATCCTTGTCACATTCAGTCTTTGCTTGGTGCATGCTCATGGGAGAAGTGACCAGATAGATTCCAAACCCCAGATAGATTCCAAAGTGCAGTACCTGGGGCAAGAGGTCAATTTTACCCCCCCCCCCCCCCCGCGAAGTGAAAGACCTGAGAGGTACATTTCCCCTATCTGCTACAAGAAAGAAAGAAAGAAAGGTGTAATATGTCCGCTAGGTCAAGTGATATAAATTGAAACTTTTCTGGTCATAGCAATACTGAAGGACAGCTGCTCTTTCTCCTGAGGAGAGGCTGGTGAGTTTGAACAGATGGACTGGAGGGTAGCTCTCAGGATCCTTGGAACCCTAAGAAATCATGCTTTTTAAAAAAAAAAAAAAACTTGGTCTGATACCATCGGCTTTACTAGTTTTGCTCCTCCAGAGAATCTAAGCTATCAGATGATTATGATGCAGGTATAGTTGATCTTTGCACAATATGGAGTTGCACAATATGCTATCCATGACCTACACTTGATAAACAATATAACTAAGAGCATGAGCTTTGTAAGCAGTAGTTATACAAAGTTGGAACATAATTACTTTGAATGCCTTACCAATTGGCATGGGAAGAAAGAGAAAAGGTAATTTTGGGATATATTAAGCAATTAATATAAAAAGTTTTTGATCAATAATGCTACTATATTAGTGTTTTTCTAGTTTATCTATGGAGATAATGTACACTTATAAAATATTGCCCATATCCGCCAGCTCCAAATTATACCACACAATGACTTCGTTGGGTCTCAGCATTGTGGAACTACAGAGTAGATAGACACAGACTGGAAGAGTTGCGATTTCAATAATAATAATTAATACAGTCTCCTCACTTCTATAGGTATGATATTGTATAGGGGCATGATAGACCACTGAGTAAGTAACCACATAATGATGAAGAAAAGATTGAAGTTGTAAAGGATTTCATCTTGCTTCAAACCATCATAAATGCTCATGGAAGCAATAGCCAAGGAATAAAGTGATGCATTGCCTTGACGAGATCTGCTGTACATGACCTCTTTAAAGGGTTGGGGAGTAAGCTGTGCCATGGCATTTCTAATCATCTCACATGCATATAAAAGTTGAACGTTGAATAGGGAAGCCTGAAAAAGGAATCAGCATTGGACTTCAAATTGGATGTTGAATTGTTCTTTTTGATGATGAATGCAGTGCCACCCCTCTTCCCTATATTATTCTGGTATAGTAAACCATATGGTTGTTTGATTGAAGACAGTCATTTTCAGTCCATTTCTGCTAACTAATGTCTAGAATTAGTGCTCCATTTCATTTTTGACGACTTCCAGTGTTTCTAGATTCATACTTGGGACATTTTACACTCTGATCATTAATGGATGTTTCAGGTGTTTCTTCTAATTTTGAGTCATACCTCATTATCAGGTAGTTAATTCTTTCCTTATTAATGTCCACTCACCTTTAGGAAGGCAGCTCTTCCTCAATTGTATTTTGAGTGTCTTGCTACCTTATGGGCCTCTGAATCACACACTGTTCCACTAATATTCATAAGTAGCTTACCTCTTCCTTTTGTCTGGTCTTTTTTAGTCTGGTGACCTTGCTTGTGTTTGAAATAGCGATGCCTAAGTTCCAGTGTCATGGCAAGACAGAAGCCCCCATAGCATAACAAACTGACAAGTTGTGAGTACTAAACTTAAGACAAATCATTTCCCTGCTTTTAGAGGGTAAATTCTCTCTTTCCATAGGATATTTTTAGACTGTAAAAATGAATGAGCCTAATATTGTCCATTTCCTTTCTTTTTTCTTTTATTATCTCTGTTAATGAATGGAGGTATAGACACAGAAAAAAATCAACAACAGCTAAAGAATACTACCTATCGATGGCTTTATAAAAGTAAATCTTGAGGAGTTTCCAGGAATGAAATGATTTATAAGTTAGCTTGGCAAACTGTCATATTGTCAGGGCCAAACATGATTTGGATATACAGGAAAGAATTCAGTCTATTTCTTGTTTTGCCCCAGGATTATGGTAACTATGACATCCTCTCCCATGTGCATTATGCATCAATGCTCGGCAACACTAGTAGTTTTGAAATAGAAAAGCAGACCTTAGGAAAATCTGTGTCTTGGTAAAGCCTTGGTAAAGCAAAAATTAAAAGAGGTGGGAGGGACATAATGGGTTTTCCCAATAATCAGTGGTTCTCAACCTTCTTAATGCCATGACCCCTTAACACAGTGCCTCATGTTGTGGTGACCACCCAACCATAAACTTATTTTTGTTGCTATTTCATCACTGTCATTTTGCAACCCCTAAGGGTCATGACCCACAGGTTGAGAACCACTGCAATAAATTAAAAGCAAGCGTAGTTTGCTTTATTCAAGAAGGAAAACTCTATTCTTAAATACAAGAAAACCAGATCATGATTTATTTATTTAGTAGGGGACATGTATTCTTGTTTTTGAATGATATAACCCGTATCTTTCTCTGGAGTAAGTGGTTATGGTAAGTGGATAGCTGCCTATTTTACGTCTCTCCTACATAATTCTCCCTGTTAGGAACCCCCGTGGAACCAGAATGCCCTATATCCTTAATGACTTGGAGAGACAGATTTATCCTTCTAGTTTCATCCCTCTTGAAATCCCCTTAGAAAAGATGGCCTATTGTTACATTTCCCCTGCAAATTGCACACCTGATATTTCAGGACATTTAATAATTAAGTGAGCAGCATGACTCCTGCGTAATTGCAAAATGATTTGATGTCAATTGACAAAGTATATTAGCCTAAACTTCAGATTCGACAGCTACCAATATAAAAGGAAAAGGTGCCAGCACCTATTCAAAGATTTTGATGGAAGAAGACACAAGTCCAATTACCATGAATTGGAGAAAACCAGGTAATAGGAACACAGGTCTTCTCTAAAGTTTCTCTTATAATTGGGAACAGAGAACACACTGTGATTAGAGAAACTTTTGTTCTGTTGCGGTGCTGTGTCATATATTATTATCGTAGCCCAAATATGCATGCCTCATTTGGTGTACTAATTTGGTGGGAAGTGGTTTTGGTCTCATTTTATTTATTTTGAAAATACAACATCTGGTACAAAATGGATGGCTTTTTAGAAAATGCACAGCCTTAATAATGAGATAACGGAAAGTCAAGGATGATTAGAATTAGCAACCAGGCCACTAGCCTTTCCAAGCTGATGCTAAATCCATACTGACTTTGTCCTAATAGTCTCCCCAGGCTTGTTTATTTTCACTCTCCATTGACAAATGCACTCCCGACTTAACTTTCTTAGCTCTCAAGTAAGGGAGCCTTGTAAGTTAGTTTGTGGGATTTATCATAGTAGAACAAAATGTAATCTCTTCTATGTTTCAGCATTTAATAGCAGTGACTATCATTTTAGCCCTAGCTACTGCAGAGCCGTACCCCAGTGTTAGTCCTCAGCTCAGGGTAAGGCTCTGCAAGAGCTAGGGCTAAAATGCCTCAGCAGTAGGAAACAGAGTAGGCACTTATTTTATTTTTCATCTTTTGTATCTGTTTTGTCTGAATAAAGGGGCACTAAAATTACAAAGGGGAGAAATTGTCCCACTTATTCATACTTTGGGGTGACCACAGAAGTCTCGGGACTAGGTTCTTGACAAAAAGCAGTGGCCCGCTCTGGTTTGGCTTGGGGGCTGTTGTTATTTTTGTTTGTTTGCTTAACCTCCTCCAACAAGTGAGAAGACACAGGAGAAGAGTGAGTCATGTTTAACTCCCCACCACCCTCTGTCAACCAGTTGTTGTCAGGGGCTGCTGAGTCCCTTCCAACGCATAGTGACCCTAGGACAACAGAACGTACCAGTCCCCGAGTCTGTCCTAGCCTCACAATGTTTCAGACATCTAAACCCATTGTTGCAGTCATTGTGTCCATCCATCTCTTCAAGGGCTCCCACACCTAGTTTACCAGGCATGATGTCCTTCTCCAGGGACTAGTCTCTCTTGATAACATGTCCAAATTATGTCAGATGAAGTCTTTCTGTCCTTGCCTTGAAGGAATATCCCTCCTGTACTTCTCCCAGGACAGATTTGCTTGCTCTTTTGGCAGTCAATGGAACTTTCAATGTTCTTTGCAAAAAGCATAATTCAAACCCATTGGTTTTTCTTTGGTCTTTCTTATTCAGTAGCCAACTTTCAAATATATATATGAGACCATTGAAAAAACCTTGGATTGGTTGAGGTGTGCTTTAGTTCTCAAGGTAATTCTTGCTTTTCAACACTTTAAAGAAGTCTCAGGCAGCCGATTTATCTAATCTGCACTGTATTAGATCTATCTGCTCAAGATTTGTCAACCAGAGAGATAACTAAATCCCACATCTGGGTACCTGAGCCCACACTTCTATTATGCAAATACTGAGTAGACCCTTGATAAGTACACCCTGAAGAAAAGAAATTAGCTGTTTGTCCTGGCTTGAAAACGTATATCTGTATATGGAGCATGTGTTTGGGGGAAGGGGTGTTTGTTCTTTCTTGGTATTTGTGCTTTTGAGTTTTTGCTTTCTTTGCTATGAATCTATTCTCCGAATTGTCTGCCACCACACGACCATGTTGACTCTCATTCCATTCCATCATCACTTGAGTAACAAATAGAAACAAGCACAAAAACAATGCAATGTCTCAGAGACAACAGACAATTTCAGTTCACATGAGGAATCAGGACACAATTGAATGACTTATTCATAAAGTCAACAGAATGAAAGTTATTGGAACTGTCAGAAAAAATAATTCAAAGTACTGATGTCCAACTGTTTTTGTTGATTGGATGACTAGATCAATAGAGATGCAGGAAGAGAAAACTGGAAAAGAAAAAAAAAAGAACTCAGGGGAACACTTATAATAGCAACCTGACAAAAAAAGAAAATAATATACAATACATATAAAAACACTAAATAGAAATCTTAAAAATATCAGTACTAAGATATTAGACTGAGCTTACACTTTGAAAAATAGAATAGTAAAATAGAATAATGAAAGGCTGAATTAGTGAGCTTAAACTTTAAGAAAAATAACTGAAGATAGTCTAAGTATTATGTGGGACACTACCATATGAAATAATTTATGCTTGACTGCTATTCCAGAATACAAAGAAATAACAAGAAAAACAACAAAGAGAAAAATAGCCCAAAAGCAGATGGAAGATAACGTTGTTAATAACAAGAAAGAGGAGAGAAAGAACCCCAAATAGGACTGACTCCAGATGAAAATAATCAGGATATATCATAATAAAACTTTCCAATATCAAAGACAAGGAATAAAATGCTGAGAGAAGTGCAGGATCAAAGAAAAGCTACCTACAAGCAGAACCAATTAGAATAAAGTATGACATTTTCAGCAGAAACCATGCAACCAAGAAGTCAATGGAATGGCATACATAAAATTCTGATAGAAAAATATTGCTATTCTAGCAAAATTATCCCACAAACACAGAGAAGAAATGACATTTCAAAATGAAGTTAAATTAATTTATGAAAAATACTAAATGAAATTCATTGACAGAGAATCAAAAATAACTGCGGACATCAATCTGAGATCAAAATAAAAGACACCAAAGTTATCAATCCAATTAAAGTAGTAATCACACTAAAAAATCTTAGAAGACTGAAAATAGGGAACCAGAGACCATGATTTCACAATGAATTCAATTAATAATAATAAAGACAATAGTGTACATACAAAACATTTTAATGGAAAGGAAGCTAAGTCATTCAAAGAGAAAACAGACTGTCTTAAACTTGGGAAGAAAATAATAGCAACCAAGGTAACTGCAAAGAAAGTGAAAAAAAACTCATCAAAATAAAAAAGAAGACCATCACAAAAATCTAGTATAAAATAAAATAACCCAAAGGAAAAAGTTATGAGAAAACCCCAAAATAAATGGACTCACCTCAGAAATTTGCAAGAAACTAAGAAACTAATATCATCACAAAGCCCATGGGAAAACATAGCAATAAAACCACTCCTATAAATACTAACACTGCATCAAAGTTTATAAAAT
The DNA here is from genome assembly GCA_004026705.1 of Nesogale talazaci. Lineage (NCBI taxonomy): Eukaryota > Metazoa > Chordata > Mammalia > Afrosoricida > Tenrecidae > Nesogale > Nesogale talazaci. Next base: position 67,053 of record PVJH01004558.1, read on the forward strand.
AAACCATTCAAGAGGGAGAGAGGAGCAGAATATAAGAAACCAAGTCCATCGCTATGCTGCATACAATAAATGCAACTTAAACCCAAAGACATAAAACAGATGACAGATCAAATTTTGGATTAAAACATACCAAGTTAATGGTAATCATAAAGCAATATTAATCTCATAATCTATCAAAAGAGACAAAAGTAGCCCTGATTTAATACCACTTAGTCCTTATCACATGGCCCTACTTAACTGCTTGCTCTCATTAAGAGATCAGTAAAGTGTAGTGAAGAAATCAGGTGGTATACATCTGGTTCTTTTTTAAAATCATTTTATTGGGGATGCATACAACTCTTATCACAATCCATACATATATCCATTGTGTCATGTGTCAAGCACATTTGCTCATTTGCTGCCACCATCGTTCTCAAAACATTTTCTTTTTACTTGAACCCTTGGAATCAGCTCCTCATTTTTCCATCCCAGCCTCCCTCCCTCACAAACTTTGATAATTTATAGATTATTATTTCATCATGTCTTACACTGTCCAACGTCTCCCCTTCTGTTGTCCATTCTCCAGGGGCGGGGGGGGGCGTTATATGTAGATCCTTGAAATCCATTCTCCTCTTCTACCTTACCCTCCCTCCTCCCTTCAACTATCGCCATCACCCTCATCACCTGTCCTGAAGGACTCATCTATTCTGGATTCCCTGTGTTTCCAGCTCTGATCTGTACCAGAGTACGTCCTCTGGTCTACCCAAATTTGTAAGTTAGAATTGAGTTCATGATAGTGGCCGGCTGGGGCGAACATTACAGAACTAAAGGAAAGTTGTATTTTTCATCTTTGCTACACTATGGTTCATTTCCACCCTGCAACTCTTCTGCAAGGGGATGTCCAGTTGCCTACAGATAGATCCTGGGTCCCCACTCTGCACTCCCCTCATTCACAATGAATATAATTTTTTTGTTCTTTGATGCCTGATACCTGATCCCATTGACACCTCTTGATCACACAGGTTTCTGTGCTTCTTCCAAGTGGGCTCTGCTGCTTCTCAGCTAGATGGCTGCTTGCTTACCTTCAAGACTCCTGATGGGCACCATCAGCTTTCTTGACTACCGCTTTGTCTTCAACACTCTTCTTGGACCATCAGACTTCACTGGAGAGCAATTGTAAAGGTCCACAAACTTATCTTGAACTATTTACAGTGTTTCCTCTTTTTGCCATAGGCTTTTTTGTGTTGTTAATTTGGTGGGGGTGTTGTTGTTGTTGCTGCTGCTTTGTTTGTTCTGTCTTGTTTTGTGCATATTATTATCTCTGTAGGTCTATCTTGATAAGATAGGTAGGATAAACAATCTAGAGGATTAGACATTGAAACTGATGGTTCTCGGGTGACATGGGAGAAGGGGAGATGGGGTAGGGAGGTGGGTGTTAACAAACCCAGGGACAAGGACCAACAAGTAATCCAAAATTGATAGGAAGGAGGGTGTAGGAGGCCTGGTAGGGCTTGATCAAGGGCAATCTAGCTGAGAGGAATTACTGAAAACCAAATGGAGACTGCACATGATAGTGGGACAAGAGGCAAGTAAAAGGAAATAGAGGAAAGAACTAGGAAGCAAAAGGCAATTATAGAGGTCTAAATTCAGGCATGTACATATGTAAATATATTTATATGAGGATGGGGAAATAGATCTATGTGTATATTTTTATAAGTTTAATATTAAGGTAGCAGATGGACGTTGGAGCCCTACTCAGTACTCCCTCAACGCAAGAACACTTTCTTCTATTGATCAGCTACATCTTGGTCTTAAAGGTTTGTCTGAAAATAAGCAACCATCTAACTAAGGCATCAGCTAAGTCCAGAAAGAACCAGACTGTGTTGCCTAAGCCTTGTAAAAAATAAAATCTGAATACAGAGGAGGTAAAAATTCTGAGCCTTGTAAAAAAAATAAAATCTGAATACAGAGGAGGTAAAAATTCTGAACACCTAGTTTTTAGAAAGCTATGGATGAGAGTGATAGCCCAAAATCTATATGCAGGGTCCTCATGTATATTTAGCCTTTGGCGAATCCCCTCTGACCATAGTCCAGGGATGGTAATAGACCTGCATTCAGATAGAGTACATTATAAAGCAGACTATGGCAGATTTTGTTAGGTTAAAATGTAGCGTTTTATTTGATCTCTCTTTTTATCCTATTAAAATTTATTTCAATTTTTAATATTGCAGGTTTTCTTTTATCCTGACTTTATTTATTATCGAACTTTAATATGCATATTAGGCAATTTAAAATTGCCATAGCTTTGGTCAAGTGCACATTGTACAGATTTACTGAATGTAATATGTTCTTTGATTTCTTGAATACTCTTTTTTAAAAAAAATAATTTTATTGTGGGCTCATACAACTCTTAGCACAATCTATACATGCCACTATTATATGCAAAGCACATCTGTACCATTGATGCTGTCATCATTCTGAAAGCACTTTCTTTCTACTTAAGCCCTTGGTATTGGCTCCTCCTTTTTCTACTCCCTTCCGCTTCCGCTCCCCCCTCCCTCATGAACCCTTGTTTTGTTTTTTTTCAAATTGTACACTGTAAGATGTCTCCCTTCACCCACTTCCCTATTGTCTGCACCCCAGGGAGGAGGTTAGGAGGTTATATGTAGATTCTTGTAATCCATTCCTTCTTTCTACTCCACCTTCCCTCCAACTTCCTGGTGTCACCACTCTTCCCACTTGTCCTAAAGGGATCATCTGTCCTGAGTTTCCCATGTTTCTAGTTCCTATTTGGACCAGTGTACATCCTCTGGTCTAACTAGATTTTTAAGGTAGAATTCAAATCATGATAGTGGAAGGGAGGAAGCATTTTAGAACAAGAGGAAAGTTGCATATTTCAGCATTACTATACTCTACCCTGACTGACTTTTCTCCTCCCCATGACCCTTTTATTAGGGAATGTCACTTTCCCTGTAGATGGACCTTGGGTCCCCAATATATACCCCCCTCATTTATAATGATATAATTTTTTAATTCTCTGATGCCAGATACCTGATTCCCTTGACACCTTGTGGTCGCACAGACTGATGTGCTTCTTCCATGTGGGCTTTGTTGCTTCTGAACTAGATGTCTGTAGATGCTATATTTGTTGATAGCCTTGCACCATCAGTTTTCTTCACCATAATTGCTTATGCGCACTTTTGTCTTTAGCGATCATATCAGGAAGGCGGCCACGCAATGATGTGAATTTTGTCCCTTGTTGCCTGACAACTGTTTTCATGGATACATCGCGGTCACACAGACTGGTGTGCTTCATCCACGTGGACTTTGTTGCTTCTGAGCTATATGACCACTTGTTTACTTTCAAGTCTTTCAGATTCCAGATGCTATATCTTTGATACCCAGACACCATCAGCTTTCTTCACCACTTTTGCTTATGCACTCATTTGTCATCCTTGATTGTGCTAGGAAGGTAAGCATCAAGGAATGCCAATTGAATAGAACAAAGTGTTCTTGCATTGAGTAAATACTTGAGTGGAGACTCAATATCCATCTGCTGTATTTATCTTACCCCTATATGTATATGCACATAGATCTATCTCCCCATCATCATATATAAATAGATTTACCTATGCCCATGTCTGTATTTAGACCTCTGTAAATGTTCTTTGCCTCCCAGTTCTTTCTTCTATTTCCTTTTGCTTTCCTCTTGTCCCACAATCATTCTCATTCTTCATTGGGGTTTCTGTAATTTCTCTGTTACATTACTTTGGATCAATCCCTATAAGGCCTTGTACACCCATGTTGCTACTGATTTTAAATCACTTGTTGTTCCCTTGTCCCTGGAATGGTCAACATCATCTTCTTTCCCCTACCTCCCAATCTCCCATGTCACCCTGGAACCATCAACCCCATTGTTTCCATATTGCTCATCCAACCTATATTATCTCTATAGATTTTCAGAGATAATAATATGTACCAAAAACCAAGATGTGGCAAGATGAAGTGACAAAAGAAAACAAAAGCATGGCAACAACAGCAAATCCAATGCCCAGAATAAAATATATAGATAAGTAAAATAATAATAGTAATAAAAGAAAAACCTGCAAACAGCTCAAGGTCTATTCGTTGACCTCCAGGAGTGTCCCCCAGTTGAGTCAGATGGGGTGCAGCATCCTGGCCCCAAAGTATATCGTTGGCTCTCCCTAGGGAACTCCAAGATTTTCTCCTCCTGCTGCTCTGCTGTACACCCATGCCTCAGTGTGGTGGGGTCAGCCCAGGTGCACTCCCGACACTGCTTCTCCAGTGTTGCCCCTATAGGACCTTGGGTCAGCAAGGGATGTCCATGTGATCTTCTCTGTGCAAAGGATGTTCTGAGTGGGGAGATCGTCCTCGAGGTTCGATGAGCCAGGATGCACTCCACCCTCTCTTCCTCCCCCTTCATTTGCTCTCATATGCTCTGGTCAGACATGTCTCTCTCCCTGTGCTGCAGTTTCAGTGCTGACCTCCAAAGCAAACTTTGCAGACTTTCTTCCTGTTTTATATTGTCACTGTTGTGCTTATACTTTTGCCTCTGCTTTTTATGTTTTTCTATATCTGAAATACAGGTTAGGTAAATTTATAGAGACAGTAACTGGATTGACAATTTCCTAGGGGCAGGGTGGGAGAGATTGTGGAAGAGATGAGGAGCAACTAACCAAGAGTACAAGAAAGAATAAAATTGGCTGTGGTTGTTATTGCAAAATTCTCAATATGATTGAACTTTTGAAATGTATTATATGTCCATTACATGCCAATAAAGCTATTTTAAAAATTCAACCTGATACTAATAGAATGATAGACCAATGGACAGAATAAAGATGCCAGAAATGAATCCAACCATCTATAGACAAATGATTTTGCCAAAGGGCTTAAATATATTAAATGGGGATGAGATAGTCTCTTCAACATATAATGTGGTAAAAGTTTGATTTTCATTTGCAGGAGAGCAAAACAGGACCCCTAACTTAATGTACATAAAAATAAACTCCAGTGATTTAAGATGTAGATATAAACCCTATAGCTATAAATGCCATTAGTGAAAAAATAGGGACAAAGTTAAGGATCCTACTCATGGCATGTACTCAGTATAAAACAACGAAACACACAACAGAAAAACAGAATATCTGATCTTTGGTCTGTTTCTCAGTATTTTGATGACCTAGTAAGTAATGAAAAAGCGTATTTTCCAGCTGTAGAGCATTATACAAACCTAATATCCTGTCATGTAAATCTGCCCATGAGTGACAAGGGCACTGGGAATTAGGATCACTTCACCACTTCATAACAAACAAATCTGTCACCATATTTTCTCTAAAGCAGTGGTCCTCAAACTACCGCCCCCTGGCCACATGTGGCCCGCTGAAGACATTTATCCAAACTCTGAGTGTTTTTGCCGCTGCTGCCTGTCCTGCTTACCATCTGATTCATCCCAGGCCTACGGTGAATTTGTTCATAGTTTTTCTTTTTTAACTATTGTGGAAATCATGTACTTGATGTCAGTTTCATGATTGGGATATAGGGGTGGAGTCTAGCCTACTAATCTGGAGATAGCCAATGAGGCCTCTGTGTGGGCATGGCTTTCTCCTGAGAAGTCTGGGAAGTCTTTCGGTATTTCCCAATTGGAAGTGAGAGACTACTCTCAGTCTCCAAGATGATGAACTACTGACAAGATGAGATGACAGCATGCTGATTGAGCCTGATTCCTGGAGAATGGAGGAGCCAGAGAAGAGGTCACATGGGTTTGCCCTGATGGAGCCAAACCTCTGGGGCTTGAGAAGCCACATGCAGACTCCTGCCAGTGTTAAGATGCTCGGGAGGCCACAGCGAGACCCCTGCAAGCACTGAGGTGATTCTGCCACACAAGACTCTGCACCCACTTGTCTGTGATTGTCCTGGTGCCATGTGCTTCGTAAATCAGAAGGAGACTTTTTGGACTGGTATCAGACATATGGGCTAGTATCGGACTTATGACTTTGGACTAGACTGGGTTGGGATGCTTTCTCAAGTTTCCATTCCTCTAGTAAATAAACCTTTCCCTTGTATCCATATGCATGTCTATGAAATTGTTTCTCTAGTCTACCCGGACTAATACAACTATAGTATGGCCCTCTACAGGTCTGAAGGACAGTGAACTGTCCCCCTGTTTAAAAAGTTTGAGGACCCCTGCTCTGAAGCAATGGTCCTCAACTGCATGTTGAGAAAGCTAAACTGAAAAAATACCAGTACCTTGACTCCACCACCAGTGACTTATCTGATTGTTCTGGGTTGGGGCTTGGTCATCAGCATCTGGACAAAGCACTGTGTCGATATGATCAACCAACACTGAAAATAATGCAAAGCAAAGTCATTTGGATGTCTCCCTTCTGACTATCCTTGGTATCGCCTGTGTGGTATAAACGTTGCTGTTGTTTTGGGGTCCTAGCATCTGTCGCGACCCACAACACCCCTATGTACAACAAGGACCTACAGCCTGGTCGGCTCCATTCTCACAACTGTTTCCATGCTTGAGCCCATTGCTGAAGCCACTGTGCTATTCCACCTCCTAGAGGATCTCCCTCTTTTGTGCTGAACCTCCACTTTACCCTTGCCCGGTTTCTTCTTACATTGGGTCTATCTCGAAAGCTCGCCCGACTCCCACAGATTTGATTCTATTCACACCCTCATGTTTGACTCCGCTGCTAGAAAGCAGCTGCTCATTGGTCACATTTCCAGTACCCTTCCACCCAAGGTCCATGTCCTCTGGTGTTGTTTCTGATAAGCTTCTTTCCATTCCTTAGGCTTTCGGTATCTGATAATGTTTCGAAGCTATGTGGAAAGCTGAGTCGTTCATTAACTGTAAGATCCACTGAAACCTGTACACTTTGGTTGATGCTGCTGGCATGTGAAACACCACCAGGCGACACGGCTTCCAACATCACAACAAACAACTCACCGCAGTATGACACACAGATAAACACGTGGCTGTTTATTGTTGTTAGCTGTTTGGGAGTCGGTTCCGACCTCTAGTGACATCATGTACAGCAGAAGGAAACACCCGGTTCTGTTCTAGCCTCACAACTGTTCCTGTTCTTGAGCCCGTTGCTGCAGCCATGGTGTCTATAGATTTCCTTGAGGGCCTTCCTCTTTTTCTCTGCCCCTCCACACTACCAAGCATGATGCCTTTCTCCAGGGACTGGCCTCTCCTGACAGCATGTCCAATATATATATATGATGAAGTCTCGCCATCCTTGCTCTAAAGAGCAACCTGTTCGTACTTTTTCCAAGACCAATCAGTTTGCCCTTTTAGTAGTCCACAGTCTTTTTTATATTCACCTCAGACACCACAATTCAAAGGCCTTGACTAACCTGTGTTTCTTACTCAATGTCCAACTTTCACATGCATATGAAGGATTTGAGAATACCATGGCTTGGGTCAGAAAGCCCTTAGTCCTCAAAGTAACATCCTTGTTTACAATACTCTAAGGAGGTCTTGTGCCACAGATTGACCTAACGCAACCTATCTTTCGATCTTGTGACTTCTCATCTATGAACATTGATTGTGAACCTAAGTATGACAAAACCCTTGACAATTCAACCTTTACTCCATTTATCATGATATTTCCTATTGGAACAATTGTGAGGATTTTGGTCAGCATAGTTCGTACTGAAGACTGCAATCTTGGATCTTCATCCAGCAAGTGTTTCAATCCATTCTCACTTCCAGCAAGCAAATTGTATCCTCTGCATATCGCAGGTTGTTAATTAGCTTTCCTCCAATCTTGATGTCATATTCTTCTTCATACAGGCTAGATTCTCTGATAAATTTAGGTCTGATACAAATGTGTGCATAAGCAAAGGTGGTGAAGAAGCTGATGGTGCCCGGCTATCAAAAGATGGAGCGTCTGGGGACTTAAAGGCTTGAAAGTAAACAAGCAGCCATCTAGCTCAGAAGCAACAAAGCCCACATCAAAGAAGCACACTAGCATATGGAATCATGAGGTGTCAAAGGGATGAGATATCAGGCTTCAAGAACTCAAAAGCACAACTTTGCATGCTCACTTTCCTGAAATGATCCCTGCGGACAACTGTGTGCATAAGCAAATGTGGTGAAGAAAGTTGATGGTGCCCGGCTACCAAAAGATATAGCGTCTGGGGACTTACAGGCTTGAGTAAGGAAGCAGCCATTCAGCTCAGAAGCAATAAAGCCCACACAGAAGAAGCACACCAGCCTGTGTGATCTTGAGGTGGTGAAGGGATCTGGTGTCAGGCAGGCCTCAATGAGCTAAAATTATATTATTATTAATGAAGGGGAGTACAGATTGGGGACCCAAAGCCCATCAATAGGTGAGGTGACATCCTTTTGCAGAGGAGTTACAAAGAGGAGATGAGTCAGTTAAGATACAGGGTAGGAGCTATGAAATATGTAACCTTCCTCTAGTTCCCATGCTGCCTCCCACCCACTATCATGACCCCAATTCTACTACATAAATCCAGCTACACCAGGAGATGTACAGTGAAGTTGGAAACATGGGAAACTTAGGGTAGATTATCCATCAAGACTAGTAATAGGAGTGGTAATACCAGGGGGGTGGAGGGATGGAAGAATAGAAAGGGAGAACCAACTTCAGGGATCTACATGTAGCCTCCTCTCTGAGGTACAGACAACAGGGAAGTGAGTGTTGGGACACATTGTACAGTGTACAGGATGAAAAAATAATTTGTAAATTAATAAGGATTCAAGGAGAAAGGGGGGAGGAAGGGTAATATAGGGAGCTGATAATGGGGGCCTGGAGGGAGGGAGAATGTTTTGAGAGTGATGATGGCAATGGGTGTGTAAAAGTGGCCTGCATACAACTGATGTTGTCAGGGATTGTGATGGGAGTTGTATGGGCCCCCCAATAAAATGATTCATTTAAAAAAAAGGGGGGGGAGGGGAAAGGGGAGTTTTTTTTAAAGAGGAGCTTATACCAAGGGCTCAAGTGCAAAATGTTGGGAAATGTATGTGGAAACATGTGTGCAAATGTGCTTGATACAAATGGTGTACTGAATGTTGTAGTAGCTGTAAGAGCCCCCAATAAAATTTAAAAAAATTAGGTCTGATAACAGTTGCTAGGCTGTTGTGAGTTTCCATTGAGTTGGTTCTGAGGCATACCAACATTGTGCACAATAAAGCAAAACACTGACTGACCTTGCACCCTCCTCACAATTGTTCCTATGCCTGAACCCATTGTTGCAGCCACTGTGCCAGGTCATCTCATTAAGGACCTTCCTCCTTTGCTCGGCACTTCTACTGTCTTAAGCATGATGTCCTTCCCCAGAGAATGGTCTCTCCTTGACAGCATGTCCAACGTGCGTAAGACTAAGTATTACCATCTTTACTTCTTAGGAGCATTCCAAGAGAGATGGTTTTGTCCTTATAGTAGTCGATGATACTTTGAATGTTCTTCTCCAACATCACAATTCTAATGCTATGATTCTTCTGTAATCTTACATATTCTATGTCCAATTTTCCTGCATGTATGAGGAAATTGAAAATACCATGACTCGAGTCCAGCATACCTTGGTACTCAAAGTCATATCTTTGCTTTTCAATACTAAAAAGGACTGTATCTTCTCACCATCCATATTCAGTCTGTATGCTAAGCAGATAATCAGAGAAGGTGGTATAAAAACTGGTCTCTAAATTCTCTTGCTAGCCTCCCTTGGGCTTACCTCTAGGGAGTAAAACGCGGAGCTCAGATCAGAAGATCAGCATGTGATTTCTGGATCGAGCACCCTTTGAATATATAAAAATAGGAATCTGTGTACATGCTACACTGTGCGTAAGATATGAGCTCTGTGGCTGCGATCCAGCAGATAACAACTTTGCTGATGATAAAGGCAGCACATCGTCATTAGGTCCTCTGCCTTACAGCAGCCCTCTGTTCAGCAGAAGCAGAAAACTCACTGGTCCTGCGCCATCTTCACAATTGTTTCTACATTCATTGTTGCTCTGTAATTCCACCCTACTGACAGTCTTCTTCCTTTAACTGCTCCTCTATTTTAGCAAGTATTTTATCCTTCTCTAGAGATTGGTCCCTACTGACAAGACATTCAAATTACAAGTCTCTCGATCCTCACTCCTTTTATTTTTGACAGTTTTTATTGCCACTGTGTTCACATGTCATGCAATTTAATAGTTCAGTCCTATCATGGAGATTTATAAAATTGCTACCACAATTATAGAACACGTTCTTCTTTGCTATTTATGAAATTATTTTTAATTGTTTCAAATATATACACAGCAAAGAATTCTCAAAGTCCACAACTACTACACATATTATTCAGTACTATTAGTGATACTCTTTGGGCTGTATAATCACTACTGATACCCTTTTCCAAATTAATCCACCACCATTAATGTAAACTCAATGCCTCCTATGCAAAAATTCTTCCTCCTTCACCCACGGTAACCTTTGGTCAGTTTTCTACCTTTCTTCCTTTCTTTTGTTCTTTCTTAGTTTTCTTGACATAATACTTACATATCATACACTTCAGTAGCTAAATGGCTTTATCAAAGAACTGCATATACATTTTTACAATCAATTCTAATCTGTGTGCATATTATATGTGCATAAGACATTCTGTAGCACTCTTATCTTCAGTAATCACTTCATGAAGGCAAGTATTGATCAGGACCTTGTTATATGAAGTAATGGTTCTAGATTTGGAGTTAGAATTATGTGGGAGCCCCAGATTCATCTGGTTTTCCATAGGCTATAAATAACTCTGGTTTACTTTGGCAGTTATATTATGACAAAAACAAAACAACCACCACCAACAACAACATCAGGAAAATCAAAAGAAACAAAAAGAGATAAACATTGTCAATCATCTCCCTGGGGTATAAGGCAATTGCATGGATAACATCAATAGTTTATCCAGTGACACAGAATTTAAGACATATTGTTGACAGGAGCAGTTTATGCCAGTATAAGCTAACTGCGAGTTACAATTCATGAGTTATTGCTTTGTATAAATTAATTTCTGTGGGAGCAGATTTTCTTTGGTGTACTTTGTTGCTCAGAATTCCAGGGTTTCTGAATAGCAGAGTGAATTTATGGGACAGTCTGCAACTCATTTCCTTTCTCAAGCAAGACAGGACCGTCACCATATTCCATGGCTTAAGGAAGCCTGTGAGAAAAAGCTGCCAGCTCTTTCCAGGAAGCTGAGACTCTGAAAGTCTGCCTTCAACTAAGATAAAGTTAATTCTTTCTCTCTCATTACCTGGAAACAGGTGAAACAGCACTCTGAAGGTATTCAGCTATATTCCCCTCCATACCCTACTCTAATTGACTAAAGAGATTCTTGCTTCTTAGTTTGCCTTCAAAGAAATTATCAGCAAACCCCATTGTCACAGAATGCAGGATGACAAGGATTGTATCTAAACCTGCCATGAATAAAGTTCTGGACCCTGGAGTGTCTATTCTTCAGAATCCCCCTCAGCCTCGTTTCTTTATATTACCTCTTAATCTATAATTCTTCATTGTGACCACACCCCTCTTGAATGCCTGTTCTTTATGAGAGAGCTGCTGTCATTAATCTCACAGATTTCTTAGTTGATTGAACTTAATATATTGAGCATGAGGATTGGTGTCAGGTGAAATTTTCCGGTACCATTCCTAATAAGGACAAATCTTTGTCTATCAGATTAATACCTGTCATATTTATACAAGGTGGGTTTGGAAGTACTAAATATATGATGGTTCTGAATCCCCTTTTATAGGACCCCTACTAATCCAGGGTCCTATCCAAGGTCCAAAGTCTGCCATTTCCACATAGTTGGGGTGACCATCCTTTGTTTTCTCTCCTATCAGAGTAGTTCAGTCCCAAGTCCAAGGGTACAGATAGTTGTGAGGTAGGGTCCTGTTCGTTCAGTTGGGTTTCCATACTATATCCTTCTGGTGTGGTCCTTGGCCATGGGGGATACCGTGTTCTCTTTAAGGCCAGTGTTTAATGTCATCATAGTGCTTAATCCATGGCATGGTTCAACAAGATTTGGTAGAAATTCATTCAAAGTGTCTACACAAGAACATATCATTGAGTTTATTCTCTCCTTAGGTTCCCTACAATTATTGTTTCACATCCCTTCCAGATGTGAGGTTGTTCCTCCCACCATATTCACCAACAGAAATACCAGTTCCTGGTAGGAAATGTAAATGCTACCTTCCCCCGGCCTTAACTTGCTTTTCCGTAAAGTTCTCATCTCATTCCGGGAAGGGCCTGCTGATTTGGTGCAGCCTTGTCTCAACTTTGTATAGCAACAAGTGGATGCTCTTTTTCCTTTTTCCCCTTCTTGAACAGGTGACCCCAGCCATTGTGAGGGTTCCACTTTCTAAGTGACTCTTAAGAAATGCACGTAAGTGGGTGGGGCTGTGATGTATGGTTAATTGCCAGTAGGCAGATTTTCTATCCATTTTTCTAAAAACACATGCAGAAGATTTATTTAAATTCATGTTTCTCCTTATAGTAGTGGACTCATATGATATTTATCCTATTGTGATTGACTAACTTAACTCAACATAATGCATTCCAGGTCCTTCCATGTCCTATTGTGTTTCATGGTTTCTAATTTTTAGGGATGCATAGTATCCCATTATATGTATACACCATATTTGCTTTATCCATTCTTCCACTGTTGGGCATATGGGTGGCTTCCAGTTTCTTTCTTTTGTGAATTGTGGTGCTATAAATCTGGAAGAGCATACATCCACTTGTGTTGGGTCTCTTAATTCTTTGAGGTTTATGCCTAAATTAGCACTACTGGATCATATGGAATTACAATTCCCAGTTGCTTTGAGTATTGCCATATCATTTTCTACAGTGTTTGTACATATTTACAAGACCACCAACAGTATATATGAGTTTCATTCTCTCCAAAGTCTCTCCGATATTTATTGTTGTCTGCTTTTTTGATTTAGGCTAGCATTGTAAGCATAAGGTGGTATCTCATTTTGGTTTTAATTTTAATCCTCAGGATGGCTATAGATTATGAGCATTTTCCACGTACTTGTTAACAATTTGTACCTCATTTTTGGTAAATTATCTGTTCATATCTTTTCCCTACTTCTTAATTGGGCTGCTTGTTATTTTCTTATTGAACTGTTGTTGAGTTCTGTATATTTTGGTAATTAGACCTTTCTCCAATGTGACATTGGTACATTTTTTCCCAAAATTTTGGGTTCTCATTTTACTCTTTGGTGAAGTTTTTTGACAGTATTATGCGGTGTGATTTCAGCATGTCACAGTCATCTATTTTGTCTTTCCCTTTCATGCTTCCGTTATTATACTTGGTAGTCTATGTATGGTCTACAATAGGGCACTGACTTTTGTTCCAGTTTTCTCATTGATGGTCTTGATAGCTCTGAGGTTTACATTCAGGCCTTGAATCCATCTAATGTTTGTTCCTGTGCATGAGGAGAGAACTAGTCCTTGTTTCTTTCTTTTGCAGGTGAAAATCAAGTTTTTCCAGCCCCATTTGTGGAAGAGACTGTTTTTCTCCCATTGGATCTTTCTAGATCCTTTGTTGAAGACTGATACATTTATGTCTGGGTTTTCTAGTCTGATCCATTGGTCTACATATCTCTCATTGTATCATTACCAGGCTATTTTGACTACTGTGGCTATGTAGTAGATGATTAGGTCAAGTAGTGGGAGGCCGCCTATTTGGTTCTTCTTTTTAAGAAGTTCTTTGTTTATGCTGAGTCTTTTGCTTATTCTAGGTCAACTCACCCATAGGTAACTGGCCATTCACTTGTCCATCTCTTTAAACAATGTATGTGGGATTTGGATTGGAATTTCATAGTATCTGTAGATTGTTTTAGGAAGAATTGACATGGGATATTCTTCCAAGTTATATAGATCTTTTTTTGGATTCTTACAGTAATGTGGTGTGGTTTTCTCTGTGTAGATCTTTTGTTTATTTAGTTAATTCCTAAGTATTTCATCATTTGTATGGTTATTATATATGGTATGTTAAAAATAGCTTATTGAGATATAATACAGTGTCATACGATTCAATTGTTTAATCATATTAAGAAGGATTGTGAATTTGTGCACTCGTCACCACATTTATCTCTGGAACATCCAACTCTTTTCTTCTTGTATGCATTGCTATTTTAAGGTAATTTTATTGTGGGCCTTTACAGCTCATGACAATTCAGATATCAATTGTGGGAAGCATAATTTTGTATATGTTGTTATCATCATTTCCAGAACATTTACTTTCTATTTCAGTCCTGGGTATCAGATCCTCTTTTTCCCCTCCTTCCTCCATTCTCATGAACCCCTGATAAATTATTTTTTATTATTTCCACATCTTACACTAATCACTGTCTCCCTTCACCAATGTTTCTTTGTTCATCCCTCTTTGGGCGTGGTTGTCGTGGTTATGTAGCCATCATTGTGATAGGTTTCCCCCCCTACCCTTCTCCCCACACCTTTCCCCCAGTCTCCTGGTGTTGATACTTCCTTTTCTGTTCTTGAGGGATTTATCTGACTTGGATCAAATGTGTCATAAGCTTTTATCTGTACCAGAGTACATACTCCAGTCTAGCCAGAACCATTTTATTAGGAACACTGACAAATACTGTAACATTTCATAGTTCAATCAAAACATTTAATCTTATACAATTTTATTCAAAATATGTTTCAAAATGTTTTCCCTCTTCTTGAATTCCTTGCTACCCTCCCACCCCCACCCTATCCCCTGGGAATCCTTATTCATTTACTTTCATTTTGCCTTATCTTACACCATCCAATATATCCATTCACATACAATTCAGTTGCTGCTCCCCTTGAGTGGGGTTATACAGTCATCCATACTATCATCTCCCCCTTCCCCGTCCCACACCACCCTTCCTGTACCCTCAGGGAACCATTACTCTTGCTAGTGTTTCTGGAGCATTATCTATATTGGCTTTCATGTATTGAATGATCTTAATTATAAAAATGAACATAAGCAAGTCTAACATGATTAATGGGGTTAAACAAGTAAAAGTTTAATAGTAAGGGGAGGAAATATTAAAGAACCAGAGGATAAATTATTTGTTTCGTCAGTGCTATCCCATACCCTAAATTTACCATCCCTTTTTTGTGACCCTTCTGAGAGAATCTGTCCAATTATCCTAAAGATTGGTTTAGGTTCTCCACTACATCCACACTCCTCCACATCAAGTTGGATGCTTGATTTTGAATTTCTGATACATGTTTCTACTGATGCTTCATGATCACACAGCTTGGTGTGCTTCTTCCATGCGAGTTTTGTTGCTTCCCTGCTAGATGGCCACTTGTTTAAGTTCAAGCCTTTAAGATCCCAAACACCATAACTCTTAATAGCCAGGCATCATCAGCATTCTTCACCATATTTACTTATGTACATATTTTGTCTGCACCAATCTTGCAGGGAAGGTATCATACAATGCCACATTATTAGAAGAAACCATTCTTGTACTGAGACAAGATTTAAGTAGAGACCCAAATCCCATCTGCTTTCTTGTTGTAGTTACATATATAAACAAATACATCTATGTTTATATATGCATATCTATATATAAATCTCTCTATATTTTTCCTTCCTTCTTCCTTCTTCTTTTTTATTATTCTTTTTGCTTTCTTCCTGCCTCTCTTCACTGGTATTCTGGAATCCAATTGCTTTAGGGTTGCTAATTTTGTATCTGGCTACCTTGCCAAATCTATCGATATTTTCCGGCGGGCTTTTTGTGGACACATTGGGGTTTTCTATATCATCTGCAAAATAGCTAGAGTTTCACTTTTCTTTGCCTATATGCATTTTCTTGATTTCTTTTAGTTTTCTGATGGATCTTGCTTAGCTTCCCAGCATGAAATTGAATAAGAGTGGAGAAACTGGGCATCCTTGCCTGGTCCTTGTTTTCAGTGGATACATTTTGAGGTGCTTTTTTTTCCCTGCTGAGTTTGACATTGGCTGTTGGTTTTTCATAAATGGTGTTTATAATGGTGAGGATTTCCCCCTTCTTTTTCAGTGGGTTGTCTAGGTGGCTATCTTCCAAATTCCTTGGCATGGATGGATGAACACCTCTAGCACTGCTTATTCATTGGTGGAACACTTTAAATAACAATATGATAGCTATCACTTATTGTATACTGATTAAGGACAAGATACTAGACATAATCAACATGTCAAATCATGTATAGCCATCCAACATGAACATTATTTCCACAGCAGAGTAAACTGAGGCTTAGCCTTATGTAATGAGTGAATAGCAATATTTGTTATATGTGAGGATTAAATGAGTTAATATGAAAATTCTTTACAGACTTTGAATCTTTGTGCATACATTTTGTGAATATATGCTAAAATATTAAACTCTCAAACCCACTGCCATTGAGTCAATTCTGACTCAAAGCAAACATATAGTATTTTGAAATTTCTAAATCACTGGAAGTACTCACGACAATTTGCGCTTCAGAATGACTTAGGTTTCTATCCTATTTCTCCTCAATTAATAGCATTGTAATCCTAAGCAGTTTACTTAGCATGCCATGAACTTTAAAACCATATAACGGAAACAATGATGCCTTTGTAGGTTACACTGTAGATTATAGATTTTATCCTTAAACAGCAGAGTAACACATTCTTGGGACTGAGCCCTGGTGGCATAGTGGTTTTTCGCAGGACTGGAGCCCACTAGGCTGGCAGTTCAAATCCAGCAACAGCTCTTTAGGAGCAAGGCTGGGCCTCCTACTCCCCCACCAAAAAAAAACAGCAGAGTATAGCACTTGACACTTCAGCTAAATAAAACTAGCTAGTATCACTTCCAACAGTGGACAACTCTATAAGACTAGACAGCACAGTTAAATGGCTATAACTCACTTTAAAAAAAATTGCTATAAGTATTATTGGAGTCAAGTTTCTGTATATTTCTTCCTTGATTTTGAATCACTAGGTTTGGGCTTTTGACTTTGTGTATTCTACCTCTAAACTGCTATAGGACTTTCTCTACAGTAAATAGAGTTTACTATCTGGTCCATTCCATGTTGATAAGGCCTAGAAAGTCAGTTCACTCTGGCCACCATAATCATTATCATCTTGGTCATAATATCCACTCTAAGATTAATGATTTATGTAGAAATGTGCAGACCCCGATCTTAGCTACCTTCTTCAGCGAAGAATTCAAATTATATTTAGCTATCATTACTTGGGAATTCTTTTCGTATTCTTGGTTTCATCTATTTTTAATAAAACACACCCAAACATAACCAAATGAAGCAAATTAACTCACTAACAGAAGCAAAGGGTAGAAATCAGAGATTCAACACTATAAGGAAAATATTTGCTGGATAAGCAATTGCGCCTGCTTATGTGGTATGGGGTGGTGGCTCACTTACAAACTCCTGGTGGTTCAAACATTTCTCTAGCATGCATATGAAGAGAGAACAACTTAGAACTGAGTTGTGCACATGTTCCTGGTTAAAGATTCACTACAATGTGTCATCATATTTACATGGATGAAATGTTTTCATGGCCTCATTGTATCACCAAATACCTCTTTAATACTTTCTTTAAACACATTATGGAAGACATACAGATTCCAAGTTAAAAAAATAATCCCTGTTCTAAAGGTGCTTATAATTTATTTAGGAATGCAAAAGTCTACATAGATAATAATTCAAAAACAGTGTATAATAAAACAATTGCTTCTGTAGCACAGAGGAGCTAAAAGTAATGTTTGCATTTTTAAGAATATGAAATGAATGTGGGCCAGAACAATTTGGGAAGTCTTTGTGGAGGTGGTAAAATGTGAGCTTACCCTTGATGAAATGGGACAATTCTGGTGAAAATCAGGGCAAAGGCATTTTGGGTGACAGAAATTTTACACCTCCCAGAATGCCTATGGAGAGATCCAAATTAGTATTTGCTCCACTGATTTCAGTCTCTTTTTCTTGCTGTCTATCTCGCTGATCCTGTTTCTTGTTTTCCTTTTCCTTTCCCACGGGAGAAATCCAATTGCTAGCACAAGTAATGTCTGAAGAGAATCAAAAACATTATAAAGTACTAAATAAGATACATTAAACTTCTAGTAGAGTCCTTGGGGATAACATAACCAAGGCTGAGGATAGACTGATTCCATGTGTTAAATGACATGATACTCATTGTGCTTCCCCAAAACATTATTCTTGTTAGGTGCCATTGAGGCAGTTCTGACCCATAGTGACTCTTTGCACAACGACAAAAAGAATCACTGCGTGACCCAGAGGCATCCTTGCAATTGTTCCCATGTGTGAGCCCAATCATGCCAGCCACTGTGTCAAACCAACACGTTGAGCTTTCCTATAGTTTTCTCTGCCCCTTCCCCTTACCAAGCATGAGATCCTTCTCCAGAGATTGGTCTCTTCTGACAAGTGCACCTTAGACTTCAAAGGGACAGGCTTGCTTTTCAATACTCTGAAACAGATTTATTTCAGCACATCATTTGATCTCTTGATTTATGCTTTCCTGAGCATTGACTGTGGATCCAAGCCAGACAAAATCCTTGACAACTTTAAACTTTTCCCCATTTATCACGATGTTCCTTATTGTCCAGTGGTGAGTGAGGATTTCAGTCTTCTTCACACCGCGTTGTAATCCATACTGAAGGCTTTCATCCTTGATTTTCATCAGTAAAGCCATCAAGTCCTCCTCACATTCAGTAGGCAAAGGCCAGGCTATTTATAAGCTTGCTTCCAATTTTGATGTGACATTCTTCTTCATATGAGCTAGCCTTTCTGATGATTCGCTCAGCTCACAGATTGCGCATGTGTGGATGAGATGCTATTACCTTGCCACACAACTTTCCTCATTTAAACTATGCAGTGTCCCCTAGTTCTGTGGACATAACTACTTCTTCCTCAGAACATAATGAAGCGTTCTGGATTCCCATTCTTCTGAAGGTTGTCCATAATTTACTATGGGCCACACAGTCAAATGCCTTGGCATAGTCAATGAAACACAAAGGAGCATCTTTCTTATATGCTCTGCTTTGATTCCAAAACCATCTGATATCAGCAATGTTATCCCTCATGCCCTGTCCTCTTCTGAGTCTGGCTTGGTCCACTGGCATTTCCCTGCCAATGTACTGCTGCAACCGTTGTTGGATAATTTTCAGCAAAATTTTACTTGCGTGTAGTATCAATGATCTGGTGCTTTAGTTTGAGCATTCTGTTGTGTCACTGTTATTCGGAATGGGCAAATATATGGATCCATTCAAGTCAGTAGGTCAGGAAACTGTCTTCCAAATTTCTTGGCATAAAACTAGTGAGTACTTCCAGTGCTTCATCAGCTCGCTGAAACATCTTAATTGGTATCCCCCCCCCCAAATACTCAGTATTTCATTTTACTTATTTCTCTCTTAACAGGATGGAAGTTTGTATAGTGTCTAGTTGATCTCTGCACCAGTCAGTGATCCTTGCTGAACTTGGGCGGTAAGACCAGTCCATTAACTATACAGGTGTTACTTCTTGCTTGTCTGAGCACCTTGCCTATGACTCTGGCATTGCTGTTTCAAGAGTACAGCCACTTTCCCTTACATATTCATGCATCAATTCCTATAAACCCATTGTGACTACATTCATGGCCATACAATTTCATCACTTACAATTACACCCATGACTTTATCAGCCACCTGCACAGACCACTCATCACTCTGGATCTCCATCCTGAACTCCTGCCTAAGTTCCAGGGCTATCGAGCTTGTAGCTCCATCTGGAAACACCAGACACAATTCAGTATCAACTTTTTAAAATGCATAGTCGTTTCCCCCCCAAATTAATTCTTCCTCTTTCACTCACATCCTCAGTCAATGGTACCATGAACTGGTCTCTGTGTGAGTTAAGAATCATTGCGGTTGACAGTGGGGAGGGCGCGAGGGTATGGGGGTGTGTGTGTGGGGTGGGCACACCGAAAATAGAAAAAAAAGAATCATTGTGGTTATGAGTTACAGAAAACAGGACAAATCGTGACAGACTAAATGAAGTTTGTTCTCTAATGCAAATGAGGCACTTCTGCACTGATATGGCTGCTTCGCTATCTTCGCCGCCCCAGTCCATTTTGATCTTGCTCTGCTCTCCTAAACCCACAGTTTCCACCTGTGTTCCAAAATTGCTGCTCCCACCATCATCACTGTATTCTAATCAGCAAGAAGAAGGAAATGGGAGGACACGCTCTTTTCCTTTAAAGTCTTGCCCTAGGAAGCTCATGCAACATACAGCTCCACTGCCCCAAACTGTGTCCTGTGCACGGATCCAAGCACAAAACTCCTCCCCCTCCAACCCCCAAGCCAAGCGTAGTGCTATTAACGTGATGCCAACTCACAGAGCCCCATAGAAGAGATGCAAATTGCCCCGTGAGTTCTCAAGCCCGTGACTTCTGTGGGTGTAGAAGGCCCGTCTTTCTCCCATGGATTCGCTGTTGTTTTCGAATGCCTGACCATTTAGATCACAGCCCCATTTGTAACCACTCTGCCCCCTGAGCTCCATCCAGCTGCAAAGAAAGCTGGGAAATTTGGGCTGCTTCTCTGCCGGGAAAACTCAAGACTTCCATTACTGAGAAAATAAAACAAAACAAAAAAGATAGGATGGAATTCAGGGGCAACCATCAAGAAATAGGGGAGTCATCCTCCTTCCTTTCCTTGTCTTTATCTTCAACTGTTGAGATCAACATTTCCTACAATTCTATCTCCTAAATCATTCTCAAAGTGATTTACAGCCCATCTTTCATATGTGTGTTTAGGTCCCAGAGGGTTGTTTCTGACTCAAAGCGACCCAACATGTAACAGAACAAACACTGCACTGATCTGCAGTGACTTCACTATTGTTATATTTGAGGTCATTCCTGCAGTCAATAGGCCAACCCATCTTTTTGGACAATCTTCCTGTCCGTGGCAGTCGTGTACTCATGTCAATTTCTTGACTGGGAGTGTAGGGGTGGAGTCTAGCCTATCACTCTGGAGATAGCCAATGAGGTTTTTGTGTGGGCATGGTTTTCTCCTGAGAATTCTGGGAAGTCTCTCTCATGGTATTTCCCAATTGGAGAAAAGAGATTTGACTCTCAATCTCTGGGAGTCGGTCTACTGGCAAGACAAAATGGTGGCATGCTGATGGATCCTGAGTCCTGGAATCTGGAGGGGTCGGAGGAGAAGCCACATGGGCTTGCCCTGATGGAACCAGATCTCTGGGGCCGGGGAAGCCACAGACCGACCCCTGCCAACACTGAGATGCTTCTTCCGCCAATAGATCTTGCTGATGGACTCTGAGCCATGGAAATGGGAAGCCACAGAGAGACCACTGCCAGTGCCGAGATGCTTCTAGATTGTCCTGGTGTCATTGCACATGCTTCGTGAGTCAGAAAAAGACTTTTTTAGATTGTTATCAAACATATGGGCTAGTATCAGACTCATGACTTTGGACTGGACTGGGTTAAGATGCTTTCTCAATGTTCTATTCATTTTGTATATAAATCTTTCCCTTATATCCATAAGCATGTCTATGAATTTGTTTCTCTAGTCTACCTGGACTGACACATTGTCTTTTGATGATCTCCACTTTAACAAGCCTGTTGTCCTTTTTTGGGTACTATTTCCACAGAAGTGGTTGCAATAAATTTTCTGAAGGAGTTCTCTGAAATCAATCTTGCAGTCCCTTTTACCTGTATGCTGAAGTCATTTCGTGTTCACTTTTACTTTCAAACATGTAACTTTGACAATCACTTTTTTTATTTCTCTACTGTCTTTAGAACAGTCTAAACTCCTTAGCATATGACATAAGCATAACTCTCCTTGAATTCCCCTGTCCTCCAATCATAGAAAACTTGCATTTCCTGGAAGATAACAATCTTGCATGCTATTATTGAAATCTTTCCTTTGCCTGAAACGTTCTTTCTTAGTCTTGGCAGATAGCATCTACTCTCCCTCACAACTTGACCTGTGATGTGGAGCCTCCTCTGACTCTTCCTACATGAAATAATTCCCTCACTTGAGTTTCTAGGTTGGATCTTCTTTATCTTTAAGCATTTAACTTCCAAGGACAGTGTCCAGTCCCGATCAGGAGTTCAATAAATACTTCTTAGACAGGAACATAAAATCAATGACATAGCTATATGTGTTATAATCAAGTGCAAAGTAATAATAAATACACTTTCAGGGAGAGTGTGAGGAAGAGCTTTCCATTATATGATGTGAAAAAATGTATGAATATTAAGACATTTATATGGAGTATTTGTTCCTTTTCAGTTGTTTTCTGATCTTCAGTTATGTTATGAATCATTGATGGACTTATCGGTACTGCATTTTCAATGAATCAATTCTGAGTCAATGCAGATCCTGTAGGATAGAGTAGAATTGCTCCACACAGTTTGAACACTACAAATCTTTCTGCAGGCAGACTATCTTACCTTTTTCCTGTAGAGTGATTAATGGATTCGAATCACTGAACTTGCAGTTCTCAGCCCAAGCCTACTGTAACATCAGTGTACCTTAACTTGTAGCTATTGTTATAATATGTTCAACATTGAGTGTAAGTCATATTTTATAAAATAATTAAAATGCAATTCTCACCCTGAAATCGATGAGTAAACAATCTGGACAAGAGGAAGGTAATATCCCACCTGGATCTGACACTGCAACTAGTGGGAGCAGGGTAATAGATTTTTCTGAGTTTCAGCACAGGAGAGATTTACGAAAGATGATTTCATAAGTTCTCCTCCAACTCAAATATACTATATTTCTGTGAGACCCCTTTCTGAAAAGAGGATTGATGCATTTTGCATCACTAAACATCTTCTCCCTTGGGTAGTTTACTCAGAAATATAAAAACTGAGGGTCTCACCAGTGTGCAGGAGAGGAAGGTCAGGATAAAGGGGACCTTACAAGAGGACAGCAATAAGCTAGAAGTGGGAAGGGAGGTTGTTAACCCAGAATTTCTTCTACCCTCACATTGTTCTATTTACTTTTTAGGGTAAGAGATCAAAGTAGGCTCAACTGGGAGGGCCAAGGGCACAGGGGCATCCTGTAGCTGCAGTTTTCTTTCATGTTCCCCTCAAACCTGGGGACAGAGTGGAGGAAAAGCTAATGGAGGTGGAATGACTTCCTATGGCCTGAGAGGCCTAAGTTCTTTCATCTCCCCTTTCTCTTTGAACATTTAAAACCTGCAGACTAAGAAGCATCCAGACTACAATCCTGGCAAGGTTGGGCTGAGCATTTACTCCGCAAAAACAAACTAAAAAAAAAAAAGAAAAGAAAAAAAAAAGGTATGCTTTTGTGAATTCTGACCCTATTGATTGGAGATTGAAGACACTTAACAGCCCCCCTCCCTCTCTCTTCCAGATAAAAAGTCCACTGGTTGCCTTGGAAATTTCTTTGGTGGTGGTTTGAGAGACATGAAGCTAGAAGGAAATACCTGTGAGTGAGAGATCAAAGGCGAGATTTATTGTCCCTAAAGGAGATGGGCATTGAACTCTCTGAAGAAGGCAGTGCAACGTGGGACTGTCTGAACTAGTCCACAGAAGGTTCGAATAGACTTCTCATCAATAAGTTGTTTTGAAGCCTTGAGGCCCTGTGATACCAGGCTGCATTGTGCTGGCTGCACGTACTGCTGAGCAACTAAAAGGCCATTGGTTTAGCACTTACAGGACCCCTTAGCTTTTCTTCAAGGCATTTTGATATTTGCTTGTGTATTATATTAGATCATATCATATTATATTATATTATATTATAGCATAGCATATTTTTTCTATTACATTTTCCTATTATAGTTGTCATATTATATTATTTTGTTCTCAGCAGTTGCTGTGGTAAAAATGAATGCTCTTGGAAAAAGAACTCCCAAGCTCCCTGTTTCCCCCATTATGATGGGGAGCTAATCAAAACGAGAGCTTTATCACTTCCAAAGAAGGGGTTGTGGTCACTTTTTGTGAAGTTACTGACTGAGAATAATTATCATTGACCTTCCCCCACACCACCCCCTATACTGGATTGGTGCCATGTTATTTATAAAGGACTTCTTTTCCAAACTATGATCTTCTTGCCTCCCGCCACCTAGCAACCAGACAATGGCTTCAGCAGTAACGGAACCAGCGGGTGTGTTCTCACCCTACCCAGCACTGAGCATTTGTTTATCTTGATCGGTGATGGGAACAGTATTGGAGATTTGAGGGCTATTTTTCCATCAGCAATTCATATGCTTCAAAAAAATCTCACTGTCATTGAGATTTTTACCTCATAATGACCCTATAGGACACAATAAAACTTCTCCCTCGAGTTTCTGAGACTGTAACTCTTGAAGCAGACCGGCTCCTCTTTCTTCCTCGGAGCAGTTGGTAAGCTGAACTTTAGACCTTTCTATTAGCGTCCCCATGCTTAACCCACTGCTCCACCAGGCCTTCAACCAATCCCATAGAGACAGAGAAATTCCCTATTTCTTTAAGTGGCTGGACAGTATTTCATGCCACCGATGTGCTGTAATATACTTAACCGGCTTTATGAACATTGGTAACTTAGAAATATGAGTGTATATAACCCAAAACTCACTACCATCAAATCGATGCTGACTCATAGTGCCCCCGCCTCATGAATTTCTGAGACTGGACCTGCTTGCGGGAGTGGAAAGCCTAGTCTTTCTGAGTATGAATACACATGACTGCCTCCTGCAGAGAGCAGCGTGACTGCTCAATCACTTCCTTCGTTACGGTAAGAGCTCTATGGCGTCTGTGTCTCACTTGAGGAACACTCAGCTTAGTGCCGAATCTGCTCACCCTCAGAATCTGGACACACCTTCCTTTCTCCGCCCCCTGACCCCTGGGGCCTGGCAACTGGTTTCTCTTCTTCCAGTGGGAAATCTGGATTTCTCACCCATCAGCCTATGTTATTGTACTATCAATAGTACTTTCTTAGGGCTCATGGTCTCAGGCAGAGGCTAGAAATCCTTCTTACTGAGGAATGTCAAATAATTTTAGTACCATGTTTTAAAATTCCCACATAACTTGACCAGCAAAAATACTTTGGGCACAAACTCTGTTACTACAGATGAAGATCACATTTCTGGAGTTAAAAACTGGAAAAAAAAAGCATAAAGAAAACACAACAATAGATAACCCTTGTCTTAAAAAAAACTTTTCCTTTTCTAGCTTATAATTTAACAACAGAGAAGAGAGAGATTATTTGATGATTTTGTGTCCTATTTGACAATCAAGCATCAAAAGAACTTTGAACTTAAGAATTTAAAGTAGGGATTAACAAAACAAAATATCAACAACTGTAACATTATGGGTAGAAAAGGAAATTTCATTAGGTGATCTAGTTCTGCTCCTCTTCTGTGCTTTCTGAATGTGATCAGAAACATACTACTTACCTCTCTGGGTCTCAGTTCCTTGATCTCAAAAATGAAGTGAACAGAAGTATTTGAGAAGTCTTCCTGCTCTGACGCTATATAAATCATTGTCATTTTCCTTGTGATTCTGACATCATCTAGATGATGGCCTACACTTGCTATATTTAACTCCCTAGAATCTATTTTTGCTCCATGCCCTCAATAATGAATGGGATTCCTTAGTAAAAGCCAGTCCTCCCAGGTCTGAGCAATAATGAGCTTCAGAGTGACGAGAGCCTTGCTGAGTGGGGCAGCTGCACCAATGACTGAGGACCTACTTGGACTTGCAAAGGGAATAAAATGAAAATGAAAACACCTTTTATCCTTCCACCTCAGGAAGGAAGAGTCACCCCAGCATATTCAAATAGAAGTTGGCTAAAACACAGAGAAAACAAAATAAAAATGATCAGTACCTCAAATAAATAAATAGGATAAATAAGATATAGAATCTAGAAGGGGCAAAGAGTGCAAATCTCATGTTACATAGCCACTTCTGTATGATGGTATTATCAGTGACAGCCTGAGTTAAAATTCTAGCTCCATCAGTTTTCCCTGATACCAAGTCTCTGAAGCAATGTTGTTTATTCTTAGGTGCCATCGGGTCAGCTCTGACCCACAGTGACACAATACACAACAGTACGAAGAACTGTACATCTCTGTGCTAGCCTCACAATCATTTCTATGCCTGAGTCCATTGATGTAGCCATTGTGTCAATGATCTTATTGAGGGCCTTCCTAATTTTTGCCACACTTCCACTTTACCAAACATGATATCTTTCTTCAGGGACTGATCTCTCCGGGCAATATATCCAAAATATGTAAGACAAAGATTTAAGGACAGTGAGCTTCAATTTCTCCACCTCTAACTTGAAGCTAAGCATTCCTATTGCTCACAGTTGCAAGGGTTAAGTTAGATGGCAGGCAAAATAGCTCACCACTTGTATGTGGCTGTGATTCTAAAAGCTATCCCAACAGTATTTCATATACCAACAGGGTCATCCATAGTAAACAGGTTTCAAAAGAGCATCCAGACTAAGAGCAGACTAAGAAAAGTCAGAGGACACTCACTTATGAGAAATTAGTCAATGAAAACACCAATGGGCATATGTCCACATATGTGTGTTTGTATCCCACTTCTGGTACCATGTGTTAGTCTGGGTTGACTAGATAAACAAATTCACAGACACTCATGATTGTATAAGAAAGAGCTTTATATACTTTAGATCAATCATATACTGGGAAAACAGCCCAACTCAGTCCAGATCAAGCCCATAAGTCTGACATTAGTCCAAAAGTCCAATACCAATATGTAAATTCTTTTTCAGATTCACACAAATCATGCAATGATGCTGAATGAAGGAAGACCATGGAAAATCTTGTTGATCTGGTGGCAGTGCAGGCATCTCAGTGCTGTCAGGGGTCACCATGTAGTTCTTCCAGCTCCAGGTCTCTAGTATAGCTCTGTGTGTCTTTTCAGCAGGAAGATGAAGCATAGAATGTTTATTTGGCCTCCCGTTGAGCTATTTATACTCTTCACCCCTCCATATGAGGTAATCAAGCAGATCTGCTTGACAAGCTAGTTCTAACCCTTTGCAAGTTGACAGGAAATTATGCAACTGCCATGATCATCTTCAGAAAGCACCAGAAAAGTGTCAGATAGGGTGTCAGAAGATTGGAAGGCATTCGAAATAAAATTGAGAAAGAGCTATCTCCTCAACCTAGAGCAGCGGTTCTCAACCTGTGAGTCACGACTCCATTGGGGGTCGAATAACCCTTTCACAGAGGTCACCTGATTTGTATCAGTAACAAAATTACAGTTATGAAGTAGCAACACAAATAACTGTGTGTTTGAGGGATATCCCCAACATGAGGAACTGCGTTAAAGGGCATTAGGGAGGTTGAGACCCACCGACATAAAGCCTAACTTAATGACTTGCATGCATTTTGGCCCCTTAATTCGCCAATGGTGTATGACTTGAAAATGAGGAGAAATATCTGAAAATATCGCTCAATAAGTTAGGGAAATCATTAGTCGTTAAAATTGAATAGATCACAAATTTCTATACTCTAATCACTGGTGAGCTGAAATAGACAGGTAAGGGCAATTTCAAGTAAGATCATACTGTTCACTAGGCTAGTCATGACAAGTTTAAGAGAAATGATGTCAAAATCATAATTAAAAACAGAAATAGAAGCAACTCAAGGCCTACCTTGGAAGGGATTTAGTGAAGTAGCAGAAAACACAATTAATAAGAAGAAATCAACTGGGTTCCTACATATCAACAAAAAGAGCTTCAAAAAAGACAGCAAGAAAACAATACCATTTACCAAAGCCACACATGTATTTTACCAAGAGGGTGATTACATTTTTGTTGGTGGATGAATCAGGAAGAGCAACCTCCCATTGGGGAAAAGTGCTTAACAGTACTTACATAGAGCCCATGTGGAGAATATTCCCAGGATGTTCCTAATGGGGACTTTTGAATAGCCCTTGGTGTGCTATAGACTACTAAGACCTTAGACTCTGTCCATTCCTTACTCACGATATCATTCGGGGCACACCTGAAGGATTCAACATGGAAACCCCACTAAGTGAACTGAGTTTTGCTTTAAATTCACCTGTAGCAGATTTCAGAAACTGACATCATTCCTTGGAATTAAGGCTGATTCAAAGAGTATTCAGGGACATCATTGATGATAACAGATAAAATTTGGCTAAAGGTTGATAGCACCAAAAATATATGCAAACAATAAAAAACACAGCAAAATCACCAGCAGTTAGTAAATTCCAATTTATAATGACCCTTTAAGACACGAGAAAACCATCTCATGAGCTTCTGAGACTGAAATTCTTCATGGGAATAGAAAGCCTCGCTTTCTCCCACGTGAGGTTGGTGGTTTGAATTGTGACCTAATAGTTAGCAGTCCAATGAGTTAACCATCAAAATATATTTACTTGATGGGAAGGAAGGGGAAAGGAGGTGGTATTGACCAACCCAGGGATAACAGAACAAGTGATTCAAATCACTGACAAGCTGAGTGTGAGAGGCGTGATAGGGATTGATCAAGAGTAATGTAACAGAGAGAAAACACTGAAACCCGAATGGAGGCAAAGCATGAGAGTGGGACAGGAGGAAAGCAAAAGGAAATAGAGGAAAGAACAGGGGGTGGGGGGATAAGGGATATATATATATATATATATATATATATATATATATATATATATATCTAAATACAGGCATGAACAGAAATGAATATATTTATACATGATGATAGGGAAAGACTTGCATATACTTATAGGATTAATATTAGACAGCAGATGGACTTTGAACCTTCACCCAAATACTTTCTCAATGCAAGAACAATTTGTTCTATTAAATTGGCATTCCATGATGCTCATCTTGCTGACATGATCACTGAAAACAAATGTGTGCATAAGCAAAAGTGGTGAAGAAAGCTGATGGTGCCCGGCTATCAAAAGATGTTGCATCTGGGGTCTTAAAGGCTTGAAAGTAAACAAGTGGCCATCTAGCTCAGAAGCAACAAAGCCCACATGGAAGAAGCACACCAGCTTGTTTGAACATGAGTTGTCAAAGGGATCATGTATCAGGCTTCAAAGAACTAAAAATCAACACTGCATGCCTACCTTCCTGACCTGATAACTGACAACAAATGTGTGCATATGCAAAAGTGTTGAAGAAAACTGATGGTGTGCACCTATCAAAAGATATAGTGTCAGGGGTCTTATAGGCTTGAAGGTAAAAAAGCGACCATCTAGCTCAGAAGTAACAAAACCCACATGGAAGAAGCATACCAGTTTGTGTGACCACGACGTGTCGAAGGGATCAGGTATCAGGCATCAAAGAGCTAAAAATTATATCATTACAAATCAGGGGAAGTACAGATTAGGGACCCAAAGTCCATGGGTAGGTGAAGCAACATCCCCTTACAGAAGGGTAGCAGGGAGGAGACGAACTAGTCAAGATACAGTGTGGCAACAATGAAATATGCAACTTTCCTCTAGTTCTTTAATGCTTCTACCCTCCCTGTCCCATCATGATTCCAATTCCACCTTACAAATCCTGCTAGACCTGGGAATTTACACTGGATCCAGAAATATGGGAAATTCAGGACAGATGATCCCTTCAGGACCAGTGGTGAGAATGGTGATACCCAAATGGTAGAGGGAAGGTGGAGTAGAAGGGGTAACCAATTGCAGGGATATATCTATAACCCCCTCCCTGGGGTACAGACAAAAGGGAAGTGGGTTAAGGAACATCTCAGACAGTGTACAGTATGACACGATAATGCTGATTTGTAAATTATTAAGGGTTCATGGGGGAGGGGGAGGAGAAAGGAGGGGGAAACATGGGAAGCTGATACCGGGGAGCCTAAGTGGAAGGAGCATGTTTCGAGAATGATGATGGCAACAAATGTGCAAATGTGGACTGCATATAATCGATGTATGCATTGATCATGATAAGAGTTGGATAAGCCCCCAATAAAATGATTTAAAAATATATATTTACCTGTGTTCTGTTGACTATGAAAACGTGGTCAATTGTGTGGGCTAAAACAAACTGTGGATAGCACTGAGAAGAATGGGGATTGCAGGAGACTTCGTTGGGCTCATGTGGTACCACATAGAACAAGAGGCACTCATTCAAACAGAACAAGGGGATATTGCAGGGTGTAAATTCAGGAAAGGTGTAGTTTCTGAGTTGTATCCTCTCATCATATTTATTTAATCTTTATGCTGAGCGAATAATCTTAGACACTGAACTATATGGAAAAGAAGGTGGTATTAGGTTGGGAGGAAGGCTCATTAGTAACCTGCAGTAATAGGTTGCTTCCTAAGAGTCAGAAGGACTTATAATTTTGTTGAAAAAGGTCACGGGCTGTAGCTTTCTACATGAATTACAATTCAGTGTAAAGAAAAAAAAAATCTTACAACCGGACCAAAAGACAGCACCATGATAAACAGAGAAAACATTGAAGTTGTCAATAATTGTATCTTGCTTGGAACCAGTCAATGCTCATTGAAGCAGCAGCCAAGGTGTCAAACAATATATTGCAATAGGTAAACCTGCTGCACAAGACTTCTTTAAAGTGCTTAAGATAGCGTATACCACTTTGCCGACTCAGATAAGTCTGATCCAAGCCATTATGTATTAATTGACTCATGTGAAAGTTGGGCAATGAATAAGGAATAATTGATGCACTTGAATTATGGTGATGGACAGGGTTCAAAGGATCTCAACTGCCAGAGGAGCAAAGAAATGTGATTTGAGGACAAAGTAAAACCAAAATGCTTCTTAGAAGTGATTATGCAGAGACCTTGTCTCATGTATTTTGAACATGCTGTCATTAGAGATCAGTCCTTGGGAAAGGATATCATGCTTAGTAATGTGAAAGATACTATTACATATAAGGAGATGAACTGACATCGTGACTGTAACAATGTGAAGGTGTTGCAGGACAAGGCATACCTTAGTCCTCACTCTGCTGCCATCTGTCTTCATTATCTTCTCCTTGAACTGATAGAAAGTAAGACTTTCTTCAACATTAGCCTTATTGTATTCCAATCATTTCTAGTTTTAGCCTGCTGTTTCTGCCCTCAGAAGTCTATTGATAAAATCAAGTTGCTCCTTCCCCCATTCCCCTTGTGTTTCCATAATGTATCACTGGAGCACAGCCTAGCACAACCACAGAACTTATGTCTTAACCCCAGTACAGTATATCCACATGCTTCCTGTTTCTTCCGTGTTTTTGGTTATGCCTTTGTCATTCTTGCTTCCCAGCAATTCAGCGTAGACCAGCTTGCTTCTTTCTCCATACACAAGCCCATCAAGACTTTATGTTATCTTGGTTTATCCCAAGAAAATGACTAAATTATGGCTCATGACTTCCAGTATGTCATATTTCTGGTGAGGGAATCATGCATATAGACGACTAAATCATCACTCACTCACTGCCGAGTCAACAATGTCTGTCCCCAACAAGTTCCTAAGCCAGAGTAGAACTGCCCCTGAGGATATCCAAGGTTGTAAATGTTGATGAGAGCAGAAAGTCTCATCTTTCCCCCAAGGTGCAGCTGGTTTCTTCTATTTGTTTAGGAGCCAAGTCAAGTCCACTATGTACACTACCAGAATTCCTCTGAAGTCACCTCACAGGGTGAAAGATTAAAAAGAATGTGTCCAAGGTAAGAGGAATAAAGAAATGTATATTCCTTGGAGGTTTTAGGAAGACTTCTTTGCATAAATGGATGTAGGATGTCTCAGGGATAAGATTTTCTCCCTTAAAATTACAGCTTTACAATTAAATTGGAGCTGGTTACTAGGAATCCAAGAGAGCACTTTCCAACTCCCATCTAATCTAACAGATGGGAACTGTGAGTTCAAAGGATGCTGCGGTCAAGGTTTCACAGGAGTTAGTAGAATATGTAGAACTAGAACTCAAACCTCAGGCCTCTTAGAATCATACTTTAAAAAAATAGTTTTGGGCTGAGCCCCGATGGCATAGTGGTTGTGTGCGGGACTGTGGCCCACTGGGACGGAGGTTCAATTCCAGCATTGGGGCTGGGCCTCCTACTCCCACCACGGGAGAGCAGTGATGCCCCCCAAAAGAAAATCGTTTTATTGGGGGTGCATACAACTCTTTACATGATCAATACATACATCAATTGTATGCAATCCACATTTGCACATTTGTTGCCATCATCATTCTCGAAACAACCTCCTTCCACTTAGGCCTCCACTATCAGCTCCCCATATTTCCACTCCCTCCCCCATCCCCCATGATCCCTTAATAATTAGAAAATTATCATTTTCTTGTCATATCATACACTGTCCGATAGGGTCACACTTTAATAGTCTAAAACTCAGTTTGCCAAAAGGTGAATAGTTGTTTTCTTAAGCCTTTCAGAATAAAAGCCCTTAACTCTGGACAAAACAAAGAAGGATAAGCAATAACTAATAGAAACAGAAGCACTAGGTCTTGTTCTCAGAGTTAGATTGAGAGACACGGACCATTCTGTCTTAGAGACTAGTAAAAGCAAAACAAAAAAATGAGGGCAGATTGCAAAACAAACAAAAGTCGATGGCTATTTTGACTTGAATTATCTGGGGGGAAATGGAAAACTCCTTTCATCTCTGGGCTGCTGTTGACTGAAGGAGGAGCTGATTAGAGCTGGTCTTTGGGACTGTTGAGCAGCTCAGGGCAGGGACCCAGCATTCCAGGGTGACCCTGCCCCACCTGGATCAACCTGGAAAGGAGGCGTTGATCCCCTATTCCTAACTCATAATTACTCCTGGCAAACAGCGTGTGTTTACTAAGATTGGTAGAAAAGTATTTCTCTAATTAGACAGGGTTTCCCCCCTTTTATTAGCAAGCAATTAGACCACACTTTAGTACATTAAGGAGGTTTTGTAAATCTAACTGCAAGCATATAAGTTCTGTAATTGTGTAATTGTATATTGGGCACAAAACCATGGATTTTCTTCTATTTTGGCTTGACCATTTTTTAAAAGCAATTTAAGGTTTTCTAAGCTAATGTTTATGTAGTAAGTGTTTGGAAAGTCTAGGATAATACATGTAATTTAGCCATTCTTTGGTCTTAAACCCAAACCAGAAAATGACACAAATTCTCCCACAAACATACATCAACTACATGTTCTCTCATTCCTCTTGATTTTAAAACCTAGGAGCAATTATTTTGTTTTCACCTTTTTTTTAATGCAGTGGTAGCATAATATCATTCTTCAGTTTGGAAATAACAAATTATGATAGCCAAATAATACCACTGATATCTTTTAAATGTTTAAATATCTGTAGCTCATGCTCACAAGACAGGAGCAGAAAAGAAAAATTAGAAGAAGAAAAATTAGAAGAAGAATTATTTTTAACTTGTAACTTTGATAAGTATATTATGTTATTAGGTTGACCCATATGACATGACCAATAATTGACCCTATTTTGACTTAAAAATTATGATAGCCTATGATGTCCTGTTTATTATAGATGTTGTTATAATTTCAGAAAGATGTCATAAATATTAAAAATTAAAATTATAGTCGATTCATCCTATTAATAAATACTATATTCACTTACAAAAGTATCAAAAGGCTTGATAGCTCATATATCTGTGTGTGGTTTTTAGGCACCATTCAGTGCATTCTCATTCGTAGCAATCCTACATACAAGAAAAGAAAATGTTGCCTGGTCTTGCAACATCCTCACAATTGTCATTTGGTTAGAGCTCATTGTTGCAAACACTATGGCCATACATTTTGTCCAGGGTCTTCCTCTTTTTTGGCAGACCTTTTAGTTTACCAAACATGGTTTGCTTTTCTTGGGACTGATCTCTCCTGATAAGATGTTCAAAGTACAGGAGAAGTTTTGCAATCCACCCTTCTAAGGAGCACCCTCACCATACTTCTTCCAAGACACATTTGTTTGTTCAACATGTTAAGGTATTTCCAATGCCCCTTCACAAACACCGTAATTCACATGAATTGATTATTCTTCAATGTCCAACTTTGCCAAGCCTATGAGGTGATTGAAAATACTATGGGTTGGGTAAGATCCAACTTAGTCTTCAAAGTGAAATGCTAATTTTTCTAAACTTTAAGCATGTCTTGTGCAGCAGATTTACTCAATACAGCGCATCATTTGATTTCTTTCTTTCCTTTTCCTCGTTTGATTTCTTGATTGCTGCTTCCATAAGCTTGATTGTGGGTGAAAGCAAGATGACATCCTTGAAACTGTCAATCTTTTCTCCATTTATCATGATAATACCTTTACCTACATATAACATACTTTACTACCCGTAGCTGCTTGTAACACCCTGGGCCCAGCACCAAATTTTTAGAACTTCTGTTTTCTTCTCTGATAAAGGAATAGGTTGAACCATACTTGTCAATAATCAAAGTTAAGACAAATTGTAGATTACGCTACTATTTTAAGCCAGTTTGAGATCTGTCATGATGAAAGCAGATCACAACCCATTTTTTTACACATTAGAAAGGAAGGCCTTCAATGAGATGAGTCACTTCAAAAATGACACAAGCATAGGAACTATTGTAAGAATGACTAAAGGCCTGGCAACTGACTGACTGGCTCCTAAGAACAAGAGTAACAGGACTGGATTCACTGATTGATGGGGTGATAGTCATTATTAATAATATGAATGAGAGCAACTATCATTTGTTAAGTACATAGTATAAATCTTACAATTATGTAATTTTACCCATCATCTTATTTAATTATGCCACATATATTAACAGTAGTATTGAAAAATACTTAATAAACTATTTCAGAGGGCAAATAGCCCTAATGTGCAGCATTTGCTGATTTTCAGGGAAATGTTCCTACATTGACTGATTTGACGGTATCAATCTGACTTCACTGAGCATGGTGAGTTGGGAAAGAGATGTGCTATCATGAATATCAGCTCACCACCATGTAGCCCTTTACTGTACACATAAGTAACCTCAAGAGCACATAAATCCCAAAATGTAGCAGAAGAATTAAGAAGCGATTAGTTTTGAACACGTCACTTTGATTTTAATAGTATATGTTTAAGTTTATATAATGTAACTTTAGTGACTGTTTTTGAATCATTTTATTGGGGTCTCCTACAGCTCTTATGACAGTCATTGCATCCATTCATTGTAACAATCTCACAAAAATTTTCAAAATTGATAAAACAACTCTCAGGAGTCAAGGATGCTACTTTATGTAAAGATCATCCTGAAAATAGTGGCAAAGAATATATGAGGGGACTTCAATAAGTAGGGGTGAAGTGGACACACAAAATAATGAAATTTTAACATCAGTGTTTTGAAGATTCATAAACAAGGTTTCTTGGGTGGCACTAAGGGCTCCTGGTGGCACTGTGAGTTAGGCATTTGGTTGGTTGTCACAAAGTTAGTGGTTCAAACCCACCAGTTGAGTTTGAAAGACGAGTCTTTCTACTACTGTAAAGATTCACTGTCACAGAAAACCAACATAGGGTGACTATAAGTTGGATTGATGCAAGGCAGAGTACTTATGTTTGGGGTGATGCTTTTTTTGGCATCGCTAGGGGGATGATACTTTTGTTTGGGGTTATACGCCCACCACATAGCGGACAGTTTCTTATATTGTGGTGGCTTGTGTATTGTTATGTTGCTGGAAGATATATCACCAGTATTTCAAATACCAGCAGGGTTACCCAAAGGGAACAGTAGAGCTTCCAGACTAAGAACATATTAAAAGGAATGAATAGACTGTCCACTTTGTAGGAACTGTCACCTTAAAACCTTATGGACAGCATGCAATATTGCTAAAGACCAAAGACATAATGAGTAGTTACAGAACATTGTCAGAGAATGTGCACATGATAAGTCCCTCATGTCAGAAGGCATTTGAAATGTCTGAGGAGGAACTGCCTTATCAAAGTAGATTTGGCCCTAATGGCATGAATGAATATAACGTGTAGGAGTAAAGCTTTGGGGACTGTTGATAGGGCAGTATAAAATATGAAAAAAGTTATAACAATTTATAAATTATCAAGTTTTCATGAGTAAGGGAGGAGGGGAAAATGAGGAGTTGATATCAAGGGCTCAAGTAGAAAGCAAATGTTTTGAGAATGATGATGGCAGCAAATGTGCTGGACACAATGGATCGATGTATGGATTTTGATGAGTTGTATGAGCCTCCAATAAAATGATTTTTTTAATGAGAAGAAACAGCTGGAAAATTCCCCTAATAATCAGTACTTGGAATGAATGTACCAGGTATGAATCTAGGAAAATAGCAAGTAGTCAAAGTAGAGATGGAATACATAAAGTCAACATAAGAACTGGAATTGCATTTTTGCATCAGAAAATCATATAATGTACTGTTTCAGACATGAAGAACTCAAAAGAAATGATACCCCATTCATCATGAAAATGGACACTTCAAGATCTGTCTGTCTGCGATAAGAGTATATCTATCTGCCTGCAACGAAATACAATCAACACAGCTATTATGCCAATTTGTGTACCAACCTCAAAAACTAGTGATGAAGAAATTGGAGATTTATAGCAATGTCTTCAATCTGAAATTAATCAAACATGAAATCAAGATGCATTGACAATTAATGGTGATTGTAATACAAAAGTTGGAAACAAAGAGGATGGAAC
This sequence comes from Nesogale talazaci, assembly GCA_004026705.1. Lineage (NCBI taxonomy): Eukaryota > Metazoa > Chordata > Mammalia > Afrosoricida > Tenrecidae > Nesogale > Nesogale talazaci. Next base: position 103,637 of record PVJH01004558.1, read on the forward strand.
AGTGGTTGGAAAGCATAGTTTTGGTGTTAGAAATAAAACTGGAGGTTCCATGATAAAATCTTGCAATAAAATTACATGTTATAGCGAATACCTTTTTTCAATAGCACAATGGCAACTATACACATGGACATCTTCTGTAGGAAGAGATAGTGGAGAAGCTAAATATCAGAAGCTAAAGCGAGGCCAGGGCTGATTGTGGAGCACACCATTTTTTGCTAATATATAAGTTCATAATAACGCTTAAGAAAATTAAAACTAGTCCATCAGAGACAAAATACAACCTTAAGTCTGAATTTTGAGAATGCATCAAGAACAGATTTCAAACTTTGAACAGTAGTGACAGAAGACTTGATGAGCTGTGGGAGGATATCAAGAATATCATCTAAGGAGAAAGTACATGGTTATTAAAAAGAGAGTAAAAAAGAAAATATCAAAGTGAATTTCAGAAGAGATTTTGAAACTTACTTTTACTCATAGTGTAAATAAGACAAATGAAGAAATGATGGAGTTAGAGTTGGACAGATGATATCAAAGAGCAACATTAAAATAATTATATGAATACTTAAAGATCTACAGTTAGAAAACTAAGAAGGATAACTATGCTGATCTTGCACTGAAAGAGCTCAAGAAAAATTGAGTTTAAATATTGAAAGACTTCATTGGAAAAATATTGAATGATTCAACAAGCATCAAAAAAGGGGAAAAATCAACATACTACCATTTCAAGAGGCAGCATATGAGCAAGAACCAATGGTACTGAAGGGAGAAAAGTTCTAGGTGTTCTGAAAGCATTCAACAATATCAAACCTCTAAGAATTTATGAAATGTCAATTGAAATGTTTCAACAAGCTGATAAAGCAGTGGAAACACTCACTCTTCTGTGCCAAGAAATGTGGAAGACAGCTACTTATCCATTCCAAAGAAAGTTGACCCAACAAAATGAGAAAATGATACAATAGTATCATTAATATCGCATGCAAGTAAAATTTTGCTGAAGATCATCCAACAACAGATGCAGCAGTACACTTACAGGGAGCTACCAGAAGTTCAGACCATAATTAGAGGAGAATGTGGAACAAGGAGTATCATTGCTAGTATCAGAAGGATATTGGTTCAACACATAGAATACAAGAAGGCTATTTACTTGTGCTGTATTGAATTTACAAATACATTTTTCAACTGTGTAAATAATAATAGTAATAGTAATAATAATAATAATAAACTATGGGTAGCCTTAAGAAGAATGAGAATTCAGAAAATTCATTGGGAAATACCGCGAGACTTCTCAGATTTCTTAGGAGAAAGCCATGCCCACACAGAGGCCTCATTGGCTATCTCCAGATTGGCAAACTAGACTCCACCCCTACATTCCCAGTCCTGAAATTGACACAGATCTGTGACTGCCACAAGGACAAAAGTACACCTGACTCAAGTCATGGTATTTTCAGTTGTCTCACATGGGTGTGAAAGGTGAACACTGAATAAGGAAAACAGATGAAGAATCAATGTGTTATGATACTGGGGAAATAATTGAAGGTACTATGAACGGCCAAAAGAACAAACAAATTAGTCTTAGAAGATATACAGGCAGAATGCTCCTTAGAAGCAAAGGTGGTGAGACTCCATCTCATGTACTTTGGATATATTATCAGAAGAGATCAGTTCATAGAGAAAGACATCATGTTTAGTTGAGGGGCAGTTAAAAGTGGAAGACTCTAGATAAGATAAATTGGCACAGTGGCTGCGATACAGGACTCAAGCAAAAGAATAATTGTAAGGATGGTATAGCACTGGGCAGTGTTTCATTCTCTTGTCAGTGAGATCCGCTGAGTCAGAACTGGCTCAACGGCACTTGACAATAGTGTTATTCTTGACTGCTTAATATTCTTGGTCTAAGACTAACAAGAAGTGTGTTGGGGGAAAAAAGCCTAGTGATCTACTTACGAACACTCAGCCATTGAAAACCCTGTAGAACACATTTCTGCTGTGAGACATGGAGTTTCCCTGAGTCAGAATCAATTTAATGACAAGCGGTTTAATATGTCACAAGTACCTTGTCATGGTTATATGCTAGTTTAATCAAATCCTGGTTCATCAGATCGTAAAGCCTTTATTTGTGAGGAAGCTTCTACAGTGGATTTTATAAACATAACTTTTATAGAATCCAACATTTTTTTGTTATTTTGTTTGTTTTTGACTGTGAACAAAGTGAGACATTAAAGGAATGGCTTTTAGGAGAGTTCTTCTTAAGAGGAAAGATATAGTTCATTGGTGATGGGTCCCTATTTCCTGCCATTTTTTGAGGTTAGTCAAAAGGAACTAGTAATGACAAAAGAATGTGAGAAAACCCTATTCATAGACATCTGAATGGGCATTGAGTTGTGAAATTATCCTGGGAAGAGTTTACCAAATGGTGAAACACTTTAAGGAATTTTGTCTCCTTAAACCCTAAGGTTTCGGCAGATTACAACAGATACCACCACACTTTTCCCCAATTGAGCTTATTTTCTCCATAAAAGATAAGTAAAGTCTCTACACTCATACTGATCACTTTTTGAGTCTGGGTAATTTCCGGATATAGCTTATACAGTAATAAGATATAAATTGTGTTGCTATAGCAATCCACTTATCCAGAAATTTTAAGGATCTAATTAGGCAGAGCTTCACTGGTGCTGTTGTCTAAGTACTCTCTGCCAAGAACAAATGGGCCAAACCTGAAGATTCTGAATATTTTGTTCTTTTTCCTGTATCAGAGTAATGCTGCTTCTCTACCTGGAATCCTGGCTCCCAATTAAATGTAAAGCTAAGGAAAGAAAAGAACAAATTTCAGACTTTTGCTTACTCTATCCATAGATGTGAACTTAGGCATATGTTAATAATAATGCACATCATTTGGTCAAGATAGCTATTAGGCTGAATTGTTAGACATTGCCTCAGTTTTTCTCTTCTGCATAACAAAGAATTATAATGGTACCTATTTTAGATGGTTGGTGTGAGCACTAAATGAGTTGATAATTTATATGAAACAATAAGATCAGTACCTAACCATGTTGTTGGGTGTCATTAAGACATAGCAGTGCCAGGGGACAGAGTAAAATGGTTTCACAGGGTTTCTAAGACGTTACTATTTACAGAGGCAGATCGTCAGACAGAATCATTGGGTGAGTTTGAACTGCCAACCTTTCAGGTAACAGCTGAGTATTTAACCTTAGTGGCATGAGAGTGCCCTTTTCTTCTGGTCATGTGAAGTACTCAAAGATCACTAGATGACATTCTTATTGTTGAAAATTGCTGGGCATTTGCAGGGTCCCCGTGTCACGTTGTGAGCAAGAATTTCTTATAATGCTATCACTCCAATATCGAATTATCTTCATAAGCAACAGAGTAGCCATTGGGCTGTCAGCATTATTCTCTTCCTAGGGCTAGGGCACCCCTCATCTGTAGTTGCTTTTTTGGGGTATACTTGGATTTTTCATGCTTGAAATGTTTTATTTCATTTCATAGTTTTTGGGGTCCCTAAGAAAAAGCAAGTTTTTCCCCCAAAAGGCTCACTCTGGTATGAGTTGGGCTCACAGGGCATCTGGGTTGATATTCAATAATGGTGGTTAACATGAAAGTTCTAGATGTTCTAGTCAGTGCATTTTCTCAGTACAGAAGCCAACATCTCTTAGTTGTGACAGAGGGTAATTGACTTCAGTGGGTTTCAAACAAATAATCAAAGGGCTATGTAACTACACTTAAGACCATATATCGTTTATTAGATACAGAAAACTATAAACAAGAGCTTTATTTGAAGAATCAGGATGTTACTTTTGTATAATGGATAATTGTAAGAGTGAGCAATCTCAGACTTCCTGCCTCCAGGTTAGACCTTTCAGACTGAGCTTCGTCCTTGCCTTATTATTGCTCCCTGTAATTATATCGAATTTGTGTTTGTTGCAAAATTTGTAAAAGCCCTATCAGAAAACCCAGACAATTCCATGCATGTATTTCTTTGAGCACATATACTTTTTTTCACTATTGTTACAGTCATCTCAAATCACGTCCTTTTGAATCTAGTAAGATCTTTAGATTCATTTAGCATAAACTCTTTGGTTTATATCCAAAGAATCAGAGTTCCAAAGGTTAAAGATATTAACTTCAATCGCAGTACAACAGCATCTTACTACTTTTGAACATTGCATTTTTGATGTTATAAGCAATGTCTGGAATATCATCTATTTGTAAAATGGCATCAATGCTGTGTGGCAAGTTGTCTTGATAGGTAATAAACAGTAAAGACAAAAGATGTGAAAATGAGTGACTTAGTATGCTGTCTCAACATAGTAGCCACCAGCTACATATGGCTATGTTAAAATTTAAAAGAATTAAAAGGAAATGAAATGAAGAAATTCATTTCTTTAATCCCACTAGTCACATTTCAAGTGTTCAATAGGCACATGTAGCTAGTAGCTGTAGTTTTAGGCAGCATATGATAGAACATTTCCAGCATCTTGTAAAGTTTTATTGTATAGCACAGGAAAACAGTGTTGGATTTCCACGAAGATTGCAATTTTGTTGGGACATGCCCACCTGAAAAGATACTCCCTTCTTGAGGTTGTTGTTATTCTTAGGTGCTGTCAAGCCTGTTCTGACAAATGCCCTCGTAATTGTTATATTTCAGCCCATCATTGAAGTCCCTGCTTCAATTCATCTTATCAAAGGTCTTCCTCTTTTTCACTGTCCCTCTTCTTTACCTTCTCTTCAGCCAGATCTCTCCTGATAACATGTCCACAATGTGTGAGATGAAGTTTCACTGTCCTTGCTTCTAAGGAGTATTCTGGCCATATTTCTACCAAGACAGGTGTGTTGGTTCTTTGGCAATTCATGATACATTCAATATTCACCAGCACCATAATTGAATGTTTTGATTCCTCTGTATATGAGGCCATTAAAAATATCATGGCTTGGGATAGGTGCCCTTAATTCTCAAAGTAACACTATGGCTTTTCAATCTTTTCAAAGAGCTCTTATGCAGCAGATTTCCCCAAAGTTATGTGTCATTTTATCTCTTGTCTACTGGTCTATGAGCATTGATTGTGGATTCTCGTGATGGCCTCCCACAGCTCAAATGGTCTTCTGTTACTAGTTTCAATGCATTAAATCTGTCCTTCAGATGTTCTCAAAATCCAGATAGTGTTTACTCAAAGTTCTCTTTAGGCTCTTGTGCACTTGTTTTAGTTTTCTGCCACCTCACTCCACTAATATATGAGCAATTGATAGTCTGTTCCACACTCATCCCCTGGCCTCATTTTAGCTGCTGATATTCATCTTCTCAATCATATTTCCCAGCATATTGTCAATTTTATTTCTGTGTATTCCATCGGAAGAAGTGAATTTGTATAGTCACCTTTTCTCTTGGAATAAAAGTTATTTGCTGTTAACAAGTTGTTGGTGTTACAAAGTTCTATCATGTAATCTGCAGTAACAATTCCATCAGCACATCCATATTTTCTAACTACTGTTCCTTCCTTAATTTTCAATGTTTGCATCTCAATCACCAATAATTGTCAATGCATCTTGATTACATGTTTGATTGATTTCATACTGAAGAAACTGGTAGAATTCTTCAATCTTTCATCCCTAGCATTCAAATTAGGTGCACAAATTTGAAAAAAAACTTGTATTGATTGGGTAGCCTTGAAGTCACAGAGATATAATCGATTTTACAGACATCATTGTGCTTTAAGACAGATATTAAAATGTTCTTTTTAGACAATGAATGCAATGGCATTCCTCTTGGCAGTGTCATTCTTGGCATAGTAAATCACGTGATACTCTGAGTCAAAATGGCCAATGCCAGTCCATTTCAGCTCATTAGTGACTAGGATGTCAATCTTTATGTGTTTCATTTCATATTGGGCAACTTCCAGCTGTGTACATCCAAACTCTGATTATAAGTAAGTTTTTACTGCTGTTTCTTCATTCCTTGAGTTGTACCCCATCAACAAATTAAGATCCCAAATGTTTTACTACCACAAGATTTATTTTACTCACAACACCACTTAACTCTACTTTGAGAAAGTAGCTCCTTCTCAGGCACACTATGAGTACCTTACTACTTGAGGGGCCCCTTCTGTGGCACTGTTTCTGACCACAGTCTGCTTCCACTCAAAAGGCCTTCAGTATCTGACAATGTTTCCAGGATTTCAGTGGCAACTTCTTCTATAGTGAACAGATGCTTCCTTTTTCATAGTCTGTTCATAGTCTAGAATCTTCACGAAACCCGTTCACTTTTGGTGACCTTGCTAGCATCCATACTACCTACATCACACAAACCACCATAGTATGACAAACTGACACTAGCCAGGTCATAATCATCACCTTCACTGGGGGTACCCAAGAGGGTCAGAGCTATATAAGAGAAAAGCTACAGAAATTCCTTGGGGGAGGCCCAGGTAGTATAGCAGGGGACAGAGCAAATGCAGGGCTACATAAGGTAGCCAACTGAGGAGGAGAGGGGGAGATAGGGATATGTAGAGGAGGAATGGGGTACTCACCCAACCAAGGGGAACATACTGTTTATATCTCCACAGAGAAAGAGGAATCAAGCTTAAACCCAATGTTCCAGGATGTGAATGTAGTGTGACGGCATGGAGTGGGGAGCCAGCGGAGGGATCTGAGGGGCCAACCCCAATCCCAACTAAGTGGAAAGTCACCTCTCCCCGCCCCTCAGGGGAGTTTACTTTGGAGGACAGTAATGAAGCTGCAGCTCAGGGAGTGGGACATGCCTGACCAGAGCACACATGAACAAATGAAGTGGGAGGAAGAGAGAGTAGAGTGAATCCTGGCCCTCTGAGCCTTGACGATGATATCCCCACTCAGAACAGCCAAAGCACAGAGAGGACTATATGACCAGTCCCACTATGAAACATGGCGATCCTTGTTGACCCAAAGCCCTATGGGGACAGCAATGGAGAAGCAGGATCAGTATTGTGTTCTGTCTGACCCCTGCACACCAAGGCAAAAGACTAAGGATGTACAGCAGAACAACAAGGAGAGCAGATCGGATTCAACAGGAGGACACACCTGGAGGTCAATGAACAGACCCTGAACTATTTACAGTTTCTTTATTATTATTTTTTACTTATTTAAATATTTTTCTGGATATTGGAGTTGTTTTGCTGCTGTCATCATTTTGTTTTCTTTGGTCGCTTCATCTTCTGATGCCTTGGTTTTTTTTTTTTACAGATTATTATCTTTCCAAGTCTATCAAAATAAGATATGCTAGATGAAAAAGTCTGGAGGGGAAGACAACAGGACGGATGGTTTCAGGGAGACACGGAAGATGGGGAGGTGGGGGAAAGGAGGTGGTGCTGACCAACCCAGGGATAAAGGAACAACAAGTGATTCAAAATCAGTGACAAGGTGGGCATGAGAGACCTGGTAAGGATTGATCAAGAGTAAAGTAACAGAGAGAAGTTACCAAAACCCAAATGAAGACTTAACATGACAGTGGGAGAAGAGGTAAGTAAAGTGAAATAAAGGAAAGAATTGAGGGTAAAGGGCATTTATAGAGGTCTAAATACAGCAATGTACATAGGTAGATATATTTACATATGGTGGTGGGGAGAGAGATCTGTGTGCATATACTGATAGAGTAAGTATTAAGACAGCAAATGGGCATTGGACCTCCACTCAAGTACTTCTCAATGCAAGGCCACTTCATTCTATTAACAGGGAAGTGGATACAAGGACACATCCGACAGTGTACTAAATGAAAAAATAATGATAATTTGTTAAGTATTAAGGGTTTATGAAAGAGGGGTACTGGGGAGGGAGGGAATATGTGAGGAGCTGATACCAAGGGCCTAGGTAGAAGGAGGATGGTTTGCATACAATAGATGTATGTATTGGTCATGATAAGAGTTGTATGAACCCCCAGTAAAATGATTTTAAAGAACTATATAAGAAAAACTCTTTCCCTACCAGTCCACCAGGGTCCTTTTTTGTTTCAGCTCCCCTAGTCAATGGGACAGGTATGAGTTTGGCAATCTGAGACTCCACATTGAAATGATTTGTTCTAAATTAGATAATCACTATTCCACATCATACAACTTACTGTTACCAGTCTGATGTTATTTCATAGAAACCCTATATAGCAGTGTAGAACTGTGCCTGTGGGTTTCTGAGTGTGTAGTCCTTTGGAGAGGCTGGAGGCTTCAAACCACTGACTTTGTGGATCAAAGCCCAATGCATAATCATTGAGCCACCAGGGCTCATAGTAAGGAATTAATTGATGTGTCTAACCCCAAAATGTTTACATTTAAATAACCACTTCCACATATACCTCCCATTTTTCTGTCCAAGAAAAATGAGATGGAAATACTTTGAAGTCCCTTCCAGGTACGGGATATGTATACCTACTGATTTGAGAGTATTCCTAGCCCACGAAGCAAAAATCCTCACAATTCAACCAATAAGCAACGTCATGATAAATAAAAATTTGAAGTTGTCATCCATTTCATTTTTTTGGATCCACATTCTGTGCTCATTGAAACAACAGTCAAGAAATCAAACAAAGTATTGCCATGAGCAAATCTGCTACACAACGCCTCATTAAAGTGTTAAAAAGCAAAGATGTCATTTTGAGGATTAATGTAAGCCTGGTGAAAGTCAAGGTATTTTTAACCACCTTCTGTGCATTCTGTGGAACCATGATGGTGTAGTGGTTAAGATGCATTGGCCTGTGATATGTATGTGTGACAGTTCTAAAGCACCCACAGCTCCACAGGAAAAAGACTGGATTTCCTACTTGCATAAGCAGTCACAGTGTCAGAAACCCACAGCGAGTCACATTGAGTCAGTGAAAGTATCTGGTATTTGGGTGAGGTCAAGGAACTCTGGCAGGGGTCAGACACAATGTAGGGATACCAATGGCAGCCACCTTAAAAGAAGGGGAGAAGGGGTAGAGAAGTGGATACAGGTAGCAAGGGAACAGGGTACTAACCTACCAAAGGGGAAGTTATTGTTTATATCTCTACAGGAAAGGGAGATAGGGACCAGACCTCAACCTGATTTCCCAAGACTTGAATGCACCATACCGGCATGAAACAGCGAATCAATAGAGAGGTCTGCAGGGCTAGCCCCAATTCCAGCCCCTCCTCAGAAGAATGGACTACAGAGGGCAGCAATGAAGCTACAGCTCAGGGAAAGGTGCACATACATATGCTCAGAAAACATGAAAGGAAACTAAGAGGGAAGAAGAGGGAAAGATACAGTGGAATGCCCCGAGGACTTGCTCAAAGCATTCAGTGCACAGAAAAGAGCATAGAGACAGTCCCACCACCAGGAGACACAGGACCCCCTCACTGACCCATAGCACTATGGGGGAAAATCCTGGAGATATAGTGCCTCAATTATGCCCGATCTGAACCCATCACACCATGGAGAAACATGAAGGGTGTGCAACAGAGCAACAAGGAGAGCAAAACAATGAAGTCTCCCCAAGGAATCCCAAAAGTAGACTTCAGGGGCAGCGGTGACACCTCATCAGACTGGACTGAAAAGCACTCATAAAACTCAACAGAGAGACCTGGAACTATTTATAGACTTTTCATCTTGTTGTTGCGTTGACTTTCTCGTGTATATCTAGATATGATATGGAGGATAAACAATCCTGAGGAGGAAACAATGTGACTAACAGTTCAGTGGGGATATATGAGAGGAGGAAGCAGGGAAAAGGAGGTGGGGAGCCAACCAACACAGGCACAAGGAAATAAGTGATCTAAAATTAGTGGTGAAGAGGTCATGGCATACCTGGTGGGACTTGTTCAAGTGCAATGGGGCCAAGAGGAGAGTTGGGACCAAATGAAGGTCAAATATGACAGTGGAACAGGAGCACAGTAAAAGGGAATAAAGGAATGAACTAGAAGACAAAGGATATTTGTAGAGGTATAAATATAGGTATGCATATATAAATATATTTATATATAATGAAAGGGGCATAATTCTATGTACATATATGTTAAAATAATAAGGTAGAAGGCATACATTGGACCTCTACTCAAGTACTCCTTCAACATCAGAACACTTTGTTCTAGTAACCTGGCATTCTGTGATGCCTTCCCAACAAAATCAATGAAGACAAAATGGGTGCATGCGCAAATGTGGTGAAGATGTTGCTAGGCTATGGAAAGATATAACATATGACATCTTAAAGGTTTGAAGATAAACAAGCGGCCATCTAGCTGGGAAGAAACAAAGCCCACATAGAAGAAGCACATCAACCCATGTGATTATGAGGTTTTGATGGGATCAGGTACCACGCACCAGAAGACCCAGAACAAACAAGCATTTTTTTGTGAATGAGGGGAAGTGTAGCGTGGAGACCCCAAACCCATCTGTAGCCAATGAGGAATGCCCTCACAGATGGGTCACAGGAAGAGATGAAGCAGCAAGGGTGCAGTGTAGCACTGGTGAAGCAGACCACCTTCCTCTATTTCTTTAATGCTTTCTGCCCCCACCCTCACTATTATGAGCTCAATTCTTCCTTACATACCTGGTTATACCAGAACGTGTACACTGGCAAAGATAAGAGCTCTCAACACAGGGAATCAAAGACAGATAAACCCCTCAAGAACAATAATGGGAGTAATGATACCATGATGGTAGGGGAAAGGTGGAGGGAGAAAGAGGGAACCTGTTATAGCAATCAATGTATAACTGCCCCCCTAACCCGTGGGGGACTTACAACAGAAACATAGTATGTTATTCTGGGTGGATAGAGAAACATATTCATAGGCACGCATATGTGTGTAAGAGATAACTTTATATGAAAGAGCAATCATACATTAAGAACACATCACAGCCCAGTCCAGACCAAGTCAAATTGTCCAATATTAACCCATATGTCCAATAGCAATCTATAAATTCCTCTTCAGACCCACAGAACACATGCAATGTTGCCAAATGCAGGAAGAGCACAAGCCAGTCTTGTGGATCAGATGACTGTAAGCGTCTGTATGTAGCTGTAGCTCCATCTGTCTTGTCATCAGGAATACAAAGCAGAGAAGATGTCTGATCTGCCTCCAGCAAGCTATTTTTCTCTGTGATGCTTCCAAATGAGGTCATGAAGCAGCCACCTGATTGACAGGCTAAACTTCACCCCTTTACTCTTGAGGTCAGCAGTCCATCACATAACTCACTATGCCATGAGGGCTTCTCCACCGCCTCACTCTTAATAGTGTCACTACCAACATGAGTAAAGGGAGACAGCAGACAGTATAGCATATGAAAATAATAATCATATATAAATTATCAAGAGTTCATGGGGGGTAGAGACGTGATACCAAGGGCTCAAGTAGAAGGGAATATTTTGAAAAGGGTGATGGCAACATATGTACAAATGTGCTTGATACACAGCTCCCAATAAAATGGCATACAAAAAGAAAGTATATCTTTTCAAGAGTTGCACAACAAATAAGGAAGATAACAGAAAAATCGATGCACTTGAATAGCAGTGCTGGTGAAGAATATTGAATATACTATGAACATCCAAGTGAACAGAAAAACTGTTTTGGATGTGTTTCAGTTACTTTTAAGCTTCTTAAAAGTAAGATGAGGTGAGGACATGTCATCAGGAGGGATTAGTCCCTTGAAAAGGACATTATATTTGTCAAATCAAAGGGTAGGCAAAAAAAGAAGCAGGCCTTCAAGATGATTGACACAGTGGCTGCAACAATAGACTAAAACATGACATTATTGAAGATGGTGCCAGCCTGGAGTGTTTTGTTCTATTGCATACACAGCATCACAATGAGCAAGAACCCACTTGATGGGACACAGTAACAACGAAAAAGTTTCCCCAAAGAAAGTCTGTCCCAGTCTGGGAATTGCCCCCAGGGTCAAAAGATAACTAAGGACTTCTAATTAAGATAAGAAGTAAAAATATCTTCTTACCTTTAGCTAACGTTTTCCTTGAAGTGAAATCTTATTTGCTCTCTCTTCTCCCATTTTTAAGAGAGGCAAAAAAACTCAAGATAATCTCATGATTAGGGTTATTAAAGCTGAGAATTTGAAGGCAACTGACAGAAGTGAAATATGGAGCGATTGTCCCCTTGGCTAGCTTGACATCTCAAGTTGTCATGGATTTCCATAATGGGATCCTTCACCAACTCCCAACCCCGTGCTCATTCAGAGCAATGCTAAACACTTAACCCCAGTGTTTCTCCTAGATACAGCGTGGTTGTCATGTGCCATGGACTTGATTCTGACCTGTGAGGACACCATAGCTGTTATGTAATGAACATCTATTGTATGCCAGGCATACCTGGTTGACTCTTTAAAGACATTATCGAATTTATTCTAATTATAGCTCATCTCAATTTTAGATGGCAAAAAGGCTTAGGAAGTCTAGGTGATTTACACGGATTCATATAGCTAATAATTTGAAGCCATGATTAAAATAATACATCGTAATTTGTTCATCTGGCTTAGAGTGTACCATTAGTTTGTAAATAGTGTGCCAAGGAATCCTACATTTCTTTTTAAGATGCTCAAAACTGTTGAGATGCTCAAAGATGGACAGAAGAGAGCAGCTACAAAGTCGCCGCTGTCCCTTTTTACATCTTGTCTTCTCCGTGCATTCTTTATGATCTTTTCAGCTGCTGTTATAACTGTTTGGTCCTGGGATTCTACATATTTCTCAAGCTTAAAACAATAACAACATTGTACTAGAGCCTTCTTTCTCTAAGAGCCTCTTGACGAGATCTCAGCAATAAGCTTTGTCCATTATACCTAATTTACACACACACACACACACACGTGTGTCAATGTTACATAAGTTAAATTTTCCACAATTGAAACAATATATTTTTTAAAAATCATTGTATATCTTAAACTATGTTGGCTTAGTTACAGATTAGGAATGGCTCTGGTAGAGCGTGATTACTCACAGACATGTGAGATCAATTCATCAGAAAGAAAAACGAAAGTCATCTGGGCCATGACTGCTTGCTTTCTTTCAAAAAAGGAATTAGGTTTAGACAAGATGACTATTTGATGTGTGATTGCCCTTGGTAAACCAAAATATACTTATTCACTTTCAGTTTTTAATCAAGGGTAATAGAATTCACTTTCAAAGAGGGTTTTGCTCACTCTTTTTCTCATTTATTAAACACCTAGGAGATTTATGTCCTCATGGGTTTTTTTTTCCTTCTAGGTATAAATGCTTGGAAACATGAACAAAGATAAGATCCAATCTTGTTTTTTCTTTCAACTTTTTCTATGAAATAATGTGTGAAGGTGTTCCCCCAAAGATTTCTTGCTTTACTGATGGTGTTCTTTAAGCTTATTCTTTGTGTGTATGCACTTCAACATAGATGAGGATGTGCCTATGTATATTGGAATCAAACACTTGCAGTCTTAGATTATAATACCTTGAAGGATAAATAGTCCCCATCAGCTTGGTGTACTTTGTACCACAGAAAGATCTGTGGGCAACCTATTTGGTCAATCCATTCTCAAAACAGAAATCGATATTAGTAGCAAAATATATCTTATAGGTAAAAATAGAGGACAATCTGAGCTGTTTTGACAAGAGTTAAATGAATGCTTGGCAAATATACTGTAAACAGATTTCAGTAGAGACTATTAAATCAATTCTTCAGAGTTTAGTGTCTTCAATCTTTCAACTCTGAGTTTCTGGCCATAAGATTTAAATCTCAGTTATTGTTACTCTTATTAAGCACTGTCAAACTGCTTCTAACCCATCAAAACTTGCCCTGTCCTATGACATCCTCACAATTTTTGTGATGCTTGAGCCTTTTATTGCAGTCACTGTGTCAAGCCTTTTCCATCAGGGTCTTCCTCTTTCATACTTTCTGTTACCAACCGTGATGCCCTCGTCCAGGGGCTGGTGTCTCCTGATAACATTTCCAAAGTACTTGAAATAAAGACCCAACATCCTTGCTTCTCAGGAGCATTCTGTCTGTATTTCCCAGACAGATGTGTTTGTTCTCCTGCCCAGTTCCAGTACTGTGATACTTACATAGTCTGCTGTCAATTTGAGACTTAAGACTTAAGGGGTGAAGCTTATCCTGTCAATCAGGTCACAGCTTGATGACATCATTTGGAGACATGAAGGAGATAAATAGTTTTCTGGAGTTGGGACACATGCTCACTCTGTGTGAGACATTACTGACAATGAGCCCGATGGGGCTACACTGATGATGCTAGAGTACTAGAACTGAAGAAACCACATGGAGATCCCTGACAGCGCTAAGATGCTTATGCCACTCCTGGACCCACAAGACCTTACAACCACTGCCCTGTGATCTTCCTGAATTCGGTGTCATTTCATGTGTTTCATGACACTGACGAGGACTTTATAGATTGGTAGCAGACAAGTATGGGATAATATTGGATTTATGGACTTGATATGGGTTAGACTGGGATGTCTCCTCAATGTTCAACTGTTCTATATAAAGCTCTTTCTTATACACACATTTGAGTATCTCTGGATTTGTTTCTCTAGTCCACCCAGACTAAAACTGTTACCTTCATTATTCTTCATTGGCACCATAATTCAAAGGCATCAATTCTTCTGTCACCTTCCATATTCTAGTCCTTAGTCTTCATCAGCAAGGGCTTCAAGTCCTACTAGCTTACAGTAGGCAATAGTGTGTCCTCTGCATTTTGAAGGTTGTTAATACGTCTTCTTCCAATCATGACACCTTTGTCCAATCTTCTTCTCCAGGACCTTGCAATCTGTTGCAGTCTTCTAATCTGATATCAATTTGAGGATTAAGAGTGTAGTGATGGAGTCTAGCCTGTCAATCGGAGATAGCTAATGAAAATTCTGTGTAGGTGTGGCTTTCTCCTGAGAATTCTGGGAAATCTGACCATATTTCCCCTTTGGAGGTGAGAGACAACTCAGTCCCTTGGAGCTGCTCTAATGACAAGACATAAGGCTGACTGATGGAACCAAACCTCTCAAGTCAGAAAAGCCACGTAGAGACTCCTGCCAGTGCTGAGATGTTTGAGAAGCCACAGAGAGGCCCATGTCAGTGCTGAGATGTTTGAGAAGCCACAGAGAGGCCCATTCCAGTGCTGAGATGCTTCTAACACCACTGAATACACAGGACTCTGTGCCCACTTGCCTGTGATTGTCCTGGCATCATTGCATGTGCTTCACAAGTCTGAAGAGGACTTATAGATTGGTATCAGACATATGGGCTAATATTGGACTTATGACCTTCAACTGGACTGGACTTGGATGTTTTCTCAATGTTCAATTGTTCCTGTATTTAAACCTCTTTCTTATACACATATGGGTGTCTATGGATTTGTTTCCCTAGTCTACCCAGATTAACACAAGAGGGAAGATGAAACTTTTATTTGACAGTGACTCCTGGAAATCTGTTTGCCAGAAATGACTCCGGTCTTTGTTGACAGGATTCTTCATCTAGAGCAGCGGTTCCCAACCTGTGGGTTAGAAGCATTGGAAAACACACCCGTATTTCACAATTTATAATTGCATATTGTTTTGCGATTAATCACTGACCTTTAATTATGTTTCATTATGTTCAATTTGTAACAATGGAAACACACCGTGAATATCAGATAGTTGCATTATGATTCATAACAGTAGGAAAATGACAGTTAAGAAGTAGCAAAAAAATAATTTTATGATTGGCAGTCACCACAACATGAGGAACAATCTTCAAGGGTTGAGGTATTAGGAAGGTTGAGAACCACTGATCTAGAATAAAAAGTTGCCAAAGGGGCAAAAACACTGTGAAGTGCAACAAAACTGAGAAACCATAATATGGAGGAGTCAGCAATATGATTATATGGGCCTGAGAGAAATAGTACCCATATTTACAGCGGAATGAGTATATTCATTTTTTTCTTGGCTATTTTCATTGATCTTCAGAGGAGAAATGATTATATACTAGAAAGAAAAGGAAGGTTCACAGGAAAAGGACACCCTCAACACATGGAAGAGCGATATTGTTATCAATGAATGAGTCTAAGAAGGGATTTGTGAGCACAGCACACAAGCCTCTCCTTTCACAGTGGACAGTTCAGGAACTCTCGTTGGACCCTCAAACCATTATGAGAAAGAGAAAACTAAGGTTCCTAAGGGATCATGAACCTGTTCAAGGTTAAACAACTGGGTAGTGGTACTATGATTGATCCCACATCTCTTCAGGGGCAAACTCAATACTTTCCCCCAATATCCTTCAAATAAGGTAAGGAAGTATTGGATAGTTTTAGATGAGGGCCTACCTCATACTACAATCAAACCTATTCTACAGGACTTCCTTTCCTCCACTATACTGTGGACTTCTAAAAAATTTAATATTTTCAATATTTAAAGAAAGCATTCACTCATTTAGCCTGAGGAAGGAAATAACTCATTTTCTTGGTCTACAAAACATTAATTCATTAAAATATAAATCAATAAGCACAACTTATAATGAATATTTGATTTCCAGATAATTTATCTTTGCTTAACCATGGACAAACTTTTTTCCCTAAAGGAGAAGGCACAAATCAATTGAATAAGTAAACATCAGGGCAACTTAATTTAATGTAGTTTCCATTAGAGTAAAAACCTTCAAATTGCCCATTTTTAAATGTTAAGTGGAGAGAACAGAATTTTTACCATCAGAGCAAATAATCCAGAACACTTTAGTTTATTATGAAGCCAGAACAAGTAAAAGCTGTACTGGGGAACATATTGAAAGCATATTAGAGCTTTCTACGTTTTCCTGACAAAAATTTTTTGTGCCTGTATCCTAGTCTCTGCTCTGGATTTAGCTACATAAGCCTGAGCAAGTTATGGAGAGTTGCACACTAATGAAAATGTTGGAGTTTTCTACTATGGGAGTTTTATATGATGGATGAAAAAATGGACTTCCACCAAAAGTGAGTAACTTACCAATCATCATTCTTACGTTGGAAAATAAAGACTGTCCCCTGTTTCTCTCATTTTTAGTGCTCTAACTTGCTCTTCTACAAACTGAAGGCTCACAAACAGGAAGTCATAGAATAGTGTGAAAAAAAAAAAAACCTCTTAACTTGGAGTTTTCTTTCCCTAGTTTGAGTTTCCTACTCCAACATCCACCCATTGATATCGCTATATCAAGTCACTCCATCTCTTGTAAGTCACAGTTTCCACAAGTTTTCAATAAAAATTCCTGCCTAAGCTAAATTACAGTGGTATTGAGAGAAAGTATTAAGATAACATAGAGCCAAGAGATTTTTGAAAAGTGCAGTGATCCACTTTAGAGGAGCAAAAGAGTTACAATAATGGTGCTGGTGGTGGTGGCGGTGGTGGCGGTGGTGGTGGTGCTGGTGGTGCTGGTGGCAGCCGTGGTCATTAAGTCTGTTCTGCTCTCAACTCTAGTTGAAAGGGAGATTTTTTATTTGGAGGAAGCGTATGAAGTTATAGTGGTAGAATAGGTTAAATCATGGGAGACACAAAAGCAGCACAGTGAGAGTTTAGATAACTTTTTAAAGATAATGATGAATGGATAGAGACAATAACTATAATAAGCATTCCTGCGCATTACCCCAGGGAAAGGTGATATAATGGGGAACTAAAAACAAAGTACAGGAGGAGATGGGTGTATAATGGCAAGCAGATATCAAGGAGTACAGGGAGAAAGAAAAGATTTTGAAAGTGATTTCTGTTAGTGATAGTACAATACTGATTGTATTGAACAATTGAATGGTTTAATGTCTGGATTGGGTCATAATAAAATGGTTTGAGTGATAAAAGAAGCTGTGATGCCCAAGAAAGAAAAAAGAAGATGGAGCAATCTTTAGTATTTCTGGGTAAATGTAAAATTAATATAAGCTATATATTATTTTTAATATTAATGTGTCCTACAATGGATCTGCAACCAATGTTCATGGAAGCAGCAATCAAGAAAGCTGGACAATGAATAGAGAAGTCCAAAGAAGAATTGATGCATTTGAATTATGGTGTTGGTCATGACTATTGAACATAAACAGGAAATGACAGGAGAATATTGAAAGGATTATGAACTGCCAGAAGAACAAACAAATGTATTGTAATAGATGGGGTTCTCTAGAGAAACAAAACGAGGACAATATTAATTCTCTTTACATATTTATATAGATAGAAGGATATCTCACTTAAGAAATAAACAGTTAACTAATCTAGAAAGCAGTACAAATGGCTCAGTGCAACTCACTTGCATGAGACAGTCAGTACACTGGAAGTCTTTCAAGTCTTGAGGGCCACTGAGTCGTCCTCTGTAGAGCAATTCAGGCTATCCGGCCACAAGCATCAAACAACAAAGCAGGTCACCAACAGTCATCCAGATGACAGAGTCCAATAGTCCCCAGCTAAGAGATGTATATTCCAGGAATATGAAGGAGCAGAACGTGAAGGATCCTCTACTCACAACAGCACCAATTAGGTGTCCCACCCATAGTATGGCTTGGAGATCGAGCCACAAGACTAACAGGGCAGCCAGCTGGTCCGAAGATCCAAGAGCAAGAGAGCAAGGGCAGGGATCGCCTAGCCATTTATATCTCCACCCTTCAATTGATCTTATATGTGTTCATTGGCCATGTTGACACAACAAACCTACCTATCACATGATTCTTGGAAGAGTTACAGTTAGAATGTCCCTTAGGAGCAAGGATGGCAATATTTCATCTCAGGTTCTTTGGGCATGTTAACCAAAGAAACCAGGCCCTGTACAAGGCCATTATGCTTGGTAAAGCAGAAGGTCAGTGACACAGTTGGAAGACCCTTTAAGGAAATGGACTGACACAGTGGCTGCAACAATGGTCTCAAATATAACAATTGTGAGGACTGGACAATAATTTATTCTATTGTACATAGCGTCTCAATGGTTCAGAACTGTCTGGATGACACCTAACAGCAATGCAATAATTGGAATATATCTATACTAGAAAATTTAAATTATGGTGCCAGCAAAGAATACTGAAAGTACCTTGGACTGCCAAAAGAACAAATATCTATCCTTGAGGAGGTGTAACTAGAGTGCTCATTAGAGGCAAGGATGCCAAGACTCATGTACGTTGAACATGCTATCAGGAGAGACCAGTCCCTGGAGAAGGACATCAGGCTGAGTAAAGTCGAGGGGCTGCACAAAAGAGGAAGTCCTACAAGATGGATTGACATAGTGGCTGTAACAATGGGCTCAACTGAGAACAATTGTGAGGATGGTGCAGGACTTAGCAGTGTTTTGCTGTCTTGTGTATATGCTATGAGGAGGAACTTACTCCGTGGCACATAACAGCAGTAGCCAATGATCTATTGTTCATCTGAAATTAAAACATAAGCAGGCATTCTTTATTTTTATTTACTTATAAAAAATGGCATTGTGGAAGGCCTGACCTCATCGAACTTTCTGAGTGAAAGAGAGAATCATGATCTAAATTAAGAGTCAAAGCTAATTCTTATGAGGCAGAGGTCAGACCCTCTGACCTTCTGTCTTCACCCTCCAACCCTTTTACCAGTGCTGACCTAGCCATTCCCACCCACCCTCCCCATCACTCAGGTTCTTTGCTGGGCTCAATAATTTGTTGCAACGATGACAAGATTATTAAAGAAATAGCAGGTTACAATTTGGGGTCAGAAATTACTCGATACACTTCTTGCTGGGGTCTGTTTCAGCCCTTCTCAGGCAAGTGTCGCAAAGCTCTTTAGTTCCATTGATTACTTCCCAGAGGACCTGCACTCTGCCATTCCACTTCGGCTAGAGAGAGCTCGGATCTCTTGTTCTGTGTGGTCACTATCTCCTGTTGGTCATCTGATTTGATTGACTCTTCTGTGACTCTTCTGCTACTATTTTTGTCCTACTACTGCTTCTCACCATCTCTTGGATCACAACTCTCTGACACCTGGGCCTAGAAGTTTCTCAGTACAAAAACCTTGGGCCCAAAAGATGCACTGATTTTTCACCTCTTCCTCTTGGTGATAGTCAGGTCCTACTTTTGCTATGGTATTTGATCTCTTTTAAACTCAGTGAGATGGCAAAACTGAATATCTTATTAGG